>CAUYON010159666.1:0-25111 GCA_963573935.1 Arctocebus calabarensis | reverse complement strand
CTCCGCCTCCCAAGGAGCTGGGACTACAGGCGCCCGCCACAACGCCCGGCCATTTTTTGGTTGCAGCCGTCATTGTTGTTTGGCGGGCCCGGGCTGGATTTGAACCTGCCAGCTCAGGTGTACGTGGCTGGCGCCTTAGCCCGTTGAGCCACAGGCACCGAGCCTGTCTACAACTTTTATTACTGAAATACCACAGGCAAAAATACAGCATAAAAATAACTATAAAATAAATAAGTTATGCAGCAATTTAAATAAGTGCAGGCACTTAAGGTTGAGGTTTTTAACTAGAATGGACTGAACATAGTAACAACTAGGCAGAGACATAAAGTAAATAAAGATAAACCTTCATGATTTTAAGAACCTCTCAGAAAGGGTTACTTAGACATTAGTTACTAGGAGTTTAGAGACTTTGGAAAGGATCAGACAAATGAGTCAGCAGTGTGTAGATGTTATGCTTTCTCAAAATGAATCACAAGGACACCTTAATATGATATATTAAGTGATTTATGAACTTCATTATTAGTACAAGCACAATTACCCACATGGCTGAATTAGCCATAAATTTTATGTATATTATCTGTCCTTATAAATAGCCACATTTAATATGCAAAAGAGCTTTCCTCATCATTGTATGTTCAACTGTCTATGATAGTCTTTTAAACTTTGAACTACACCGGTTTACTTTCATTATTTGTCTATGATCTACAATACATTTTTCTCTCCTTCTTTAATAAATGCAGCAAAATAAATAAATATATATACCTGTTGGTGACATATCTTGGTGAGAAAAACTGACATAATGCACAGATAGTCTCTTTCCATGGGACTTAGAACATTACAGAAATTCAAACTTTTTGATTAAGTAAACATATATACACATAACATAAATAAAACATATCCCACCTTAATGACACTGGAGGAATGATAGGGCAGGCACATACCCCCTTGGTAAGAAATCCCTTGTGCATTTGTGTAGAGCCACTTGCCACTATGAACAAGATGCAAAAACACTCTTCAGAGTTACACTTGACTTCTGACTACAGGTTTTCAAAGCTGTGTGTTTCTAATTCAGACTGAAAGTTAACATCTATATAATACTAGGAAAAAAGATTAGTAAGCTGTGTTTGCCAACATTAGGCGAAATATTAATACAGGCTATAGGTAAATAGTGGATACCACTTTAATATAGTAACTTTAAGGGTATTAGAAGAGATGGCAGAAGGTGGGCTCATTCCTGAGGAGTTCTCCTACAAGTTATCATTCCTTAGGATAACAGGGCTACATGGAATATAAGGTAGGATAAAGTTCATAAATACTTACAAATACTGATACTTAAATACTTATCCTTTGGGCTAAGTACTGAGCTAGATATTTTGATTAATAAAAATGATAAAATAGCCTCTTTTTTTAAGGAAGTAATGATTGAATAGTCTAGAAGAATTCACACTTTACTTAGCAATATCAAAGCCATACGGCAGGTTTCACTTATCAGATTACCTGTCCACTTGTGTCGCTTACAATATGGTCTTAAAGGCCTAGTTGCTGGCTGGAAACATATTGATGAGGAAAAATGCTAGAGAACAGGATGTTTTCTCAGAAAAGCAGGTTTTGTTGGAACACTGGAGCAGCATAGCGTGGAAGAGTCAGGGGAGTTAGCATTGGATGGTGGTAAGTAATGGAAATGGATTCTAAAAATATTTCACTTACCTGATGGTATTTTCAACTCTGCCAAGGAATATGAATGTATCAGATTTTTCCCTTTTAGTATTAATCAATATTAAAAGAAAGATCATTAAATAGGCTACTTGGACATTTTCTATAAAGTGAGAAATACTTTTTGTCCCTACGTACTATCCAAAAGTCAGTCGCTTTGAAAGGTTTTTGTGGTTCATCTCTTTAGTTTTCTTTTTTAATAGTCCATCTAAAGTATATCGAAAACAGAGTCACCACATACCTGAGCAAGAAAACATGATCAAAATTCTTCCTCGGTTTAAGGAATGTTTCTTGCCAAGTTGAAAAACGCAGTAAGGTAGTTTCTATATTTGCATGTTGTACTATTTTATCTCCATTTGTCCACACTTCAATGCCAACCAGCGTCACGTGAATGTTCAAGGTTTTATAAATCTGTTCAAAGAAGAAGTTATTTTTACATATCGCATTGTTGCAAAGATCTGTTATCATGACTACATTCCTTTACTTTTCTAAAAAATTAGCAACTTTCGCTTGTCTGGTACGTAAATCCTCAATTTTAAAAAAGAGACATATAAAAATGGAATGCAGTGTGAAACTGGTCAGAATACTGGGTGACTTTCTACAGCCAACAATAGCATTGACTGTAGAACAATGAAACTTGACCAGAAAGGTCTAATTGTCTTTGAACTATGATAAGCCTAATAAGCACTGGTCCCAGGATATGTTTAGAGGTAAGATATATTAAAGGTCCTAGGCTATCACTGGCCTGAGAAGGTGAATTCACTAATAGGGATACACTGTAGAATCGCTGTTCTTTATTTGTCTGTCTACTTTAGACCAAGAGTTGGTTCTGGGTCAAGTTAGAAAGCTGGTGTTAGTTTTTAAGAAATAAGCTTAGCTGCTTAAGAACTAGGCTCCTTACAAAGTTAGGCATCTAGTCAAACCATGACTTCATATCTACACTGGAAACTGTGACACTCATCCTTGCTCCTCTAGGCCCCCAACTTAATGTGAGACAAACTTTATGGATCAGGTCTTCCAAAAGGAGGATAACCTGGCTTCGTGGACCCTCTCTATTCACGGGTGGACTTAACATTCCTAAAACTGGACGCAAGTACAAATGGAAACATTAAAGGTTATAGTTCATCATAATTTACACAAGCAAATCACTTTAATGTATTTTACTGAAGTAGCCCAGTTTCTATGCAAAATTAGGGGCAATCAATTATAGCTTGGGAGACTTCTTGCTATACAATGTCACACACAAGAGCAGTGATTTAAAGCAGTGAGACTTTCAGGGATAAATGTGTGCAACTTGCACCCACCAGCTGACTGTATGCTGACTTTGTGAGGACTTTTTTGCTTCTCTGTGGTAATAGGTATTATGAAAATTATGCACTAACCAGCTTCCATTACTGTTTATGTATTTAACATGTATCTCCAGAGACAAAAATTATTTTTTGGAATGGGTGGCAGACAAAAAAAATGGTTGGACACCCCTGGATGATGATTGGTTTTCGAATTCTTTATACATCGCTTCATAACTTTTGTGATTACAGACCAATATTTGAAACTTATTTAAATATTAAATGGCATTTACTTAGAAACCTGGAAACAAGAGCTGTGGTTGGGTGCTATTATTTTTTTCAATGCCTTTTTGCTAGTTAGTCTGCTTGATGAAGTTTTGAGGTTTGGACTGAGACCGTTTCCTATCAGTGGGACTATAAGAGGCCAAAAGAGATCTATCTGTCCTACAAGGTTTGTTGAGTTTGCATTTTCAGCTTGATTCAAAACTATATTAAACCTTACCATGTTGACAAAATTGACCATTCCCCAAATTCGGCTCCTTAGTTTATTGTGAGGATGATTATTCCTACGATACTGGAAACAGAAACATCGTATCAACATTTGTTAATGAGAGTTAAATAAAAGCTCAACAAAATACTTCACCCATTATGAGATATTATGAAGAACAAAGATCATTGGTAAAGAGTCCTGGTAAAGAGGCCTCTTTCCAGTAAGCTAAAACCAGGCAACGTAGACAGAAATAAATTTTTGATATGAAATATTACTAAATACAGCTGTTTATAAAGACATGCTTTGGCTTAACACCCTTTTAAGTTTTTCTTTTGAACTTTGTCCCCTTGTCACGTGACATTACGTTACATTATTTATTAAATCCATGGATTAGTGTTCTTTGGAATCCATTTTTATCATGTTGATGAAACACCACCTATCAAAGGCCCATAGTAATCGTCTTCTGTGTCTCTGGTATCACAAACTAAGAAATAAGGAATTAAAAAACACCCTGGGGCCAGAGCTATGCTGAAGGGTATCAGGACCCTGGATCCGTTGCTTTCCCATTACAGCCTATTCCGACTTTTGTTTTCTTCTTACAACTGAATTCCCTCTACTACTATCAGAACCTTGTTATCAATTATCAATTTAGATATACATTGATTATGATAAAACATCATCATTTTATTATTAGATAAAATGTACTTAATTAACAACATAAGGAATCCTGTAGAGATAAATGCAAATGGTCAAACTTTTTCATAGTAAAAACTAAATAAGATAAGCTTTTCTTGACTCCTAAAAATATCCACTATTTACCATTCCATGGGTCTTCCATTGTATTAATTATCCAGACGCCTCCAAAGAATAGCATTAGAATCTCTTTAATTTTCCTCCACCATTGATTCTTCGTTTGGTCATATGACTTTACTCTGGCTAATGAGATGTTAATACATATAATGTAGCAGAGCTTTGTAAAGCTCTTGCACACTGGAGCTGAACTTGCTCTTAAACTTTGGTGCACAGCCTACTGGAGACAAACGACTAAAACCCAACACCACACAGCAGACCAGTAACTAAGGTCCTCTCTGACCAGCCAACCAGTGAGTGAAGCCACCAAGTTACTACAGGGGCAAAAGCGACACTCACCAGGTTTGAAGCAGTTTGTTACACAGCCCTAGAGAACTAAAATAAAGATTATAATAACTGTAAAACATAGAAAGAATTCTCCCACTTCTTCTACTCTTCAGAAAAGTTTGCAAAAGATAAGGTTATCTATCACAACAGACTTCCATAAAAATTTATCTTTAAACTAGTCTGAGCACAGGGTCTTTATCTGTTGATAGATTGTGGATGACTTATTTACTTTTTCAAATATGTTGTTTCCTTTTCTTGGAGAGAGTCTCACTGTGTCACCCTGGGTAGAGTACCATGGCACCGTCATAGCTCACAGCAACCTCAAACTCCTGGGTTCCTCAAACTCCAGCAATCCTCTTGTCTCAGCCTCCCAGGTAGCTGGGACTATAGGCATCTCCCACAATGCCTGGCTAGGGGGGTTTCTATTTATTCCTGAGTCAGTTCAATAGCATTTTACTGCATACTTGACCTCTAGCAGTTCAGTGGGTCTTTAATCAACTTTTATGTAGAGATTCTTTGCTTGGCATTTGTGCATCTCAAAAAAAAAAAAAAAAGAAGAAGAAGATAATATCACGTCCCACATGATAAAGTTTAGGATTTTTGTTTTCCCAGGCACTGCATTTTCCCTGCCCCTGGCTATAGGCAGATAGAAAATTTCCTTTGTTTCTTGCAGTTTCAGTGGCACCTTTCTAGTGCCTTTTTTTCTGGTATATGGGGAAGCCCTTTATGACACTGGAATGGTGCAGATGCTTCATTTCCAAATTTTAGCTTCCTTGAGTTAATTCTGCAACTCGCTCTTTCTCTACATCGCGAGTCGCTGAACCTTTGAGTTTTACTTACTGTTCTGGCAGACTTTTTTCTTCATTTTTACCCCTTGCTTTCTTTCGAGCTCAGCTATAGCTCGCTAACACGCTCTCAGTCTCTTATATGCTTATTCAGCATTTCCATATATTTCCATATATTTACAAAGGGGAGGAGGGCTCTATTTTGAATTGGTCTTCTATACTGTCAAAGAACCCAATAACCTCTTATATTCGATACATCTGCTTGGGGAGGCTCAAAACAGAATTTTGAACCTGGAATGGAACTCTGACTGGAATTCATTTTTGTCTTGATGTTACAGTCACAAGTATAATTTTATAAGGATGAAAGAAGAGCAAAAGGTTCATCTGAAAACTTACCATGTTATCATCAGCAACAATGAATAGTTCAATATAGTTTTTCTTATGGATGTTCTGTAAATGTACAGGAAAGTCAGTGAAGTGTGATGAACATTTTTTTTTATCTTAACATGTTAAGTTGAAAAAAATGCAACATTTTCAAGGTAAGAAATATTAATATTATTGATACCGAAAGATGAGGCATAGGTGTATATCTGCTAATGTTATCAATCTATCTAAATGAGATCTACTATATAATTAAACATGTGGCCCAGTACATCAGATTTTATTAATCCTGTAGGAACATACCATATTTTTTTACTTAACTTTTCTTAAATCATAACTGTATACATTTAGGGGATACAATATGATGATTTAATATACAATGTAGAATGCTTAAATCAAACTAATTAACATAACCATCACCTCACTTATTTATTTTTGTGGTATGACATTTTTTTTTGGGGGGGTGACAGAGTCTCACTATGTAGCCCTCAGTAGAGTACTATCGCATCACAGCTTATAGCAACCTTACTCTTGGGCTCAAGAGATTCTCTTGCCTCAGCTTCCCTTGTAGCTGGGACTACAGGCACCCACCACAATGCCCAGCTATTTTGTTTGTTTGTTTCTTTAGCGAGCTCAGGCCGGGTTAGAACCCCCCAACCCTGGTGCATATGGCCAGCACCCTAACCACCGAGCTATAGGCACCAAACCTGTGGTAAGATATTGATAATATACTCTTAGTTGTTTTGAAATGTACCCTTGCATTTTGAACAATAGGTGAAATCCCTCCAAATACCCTCCCTTCACTTGCCCTTCCCTCTTCCCTCCCTTCTTCCTCCTCTTTCCCATTTCTTTCGGGATTATCTTTGTGTTTTATCATGTGTATGAATGTATACGTATGTGTACAATAAACACTTATGTATTGATTTCATAATAGTATGGAGTATGTTAGAAACTTTTTTTTTCATTCTTGAGATACTTTTCTAAGAAGAATATGTTCTAGCTCCATCCAGTAAACATAAAAGATGTAAACTCTTCCTCTTTTTATGGCTGCATAGTATTCCACGGTCTACATATACCACAACTTGTTTATTCATTCATGGGTTGATGGGCATTTAGGCTGCTTCCATGACTTGGCTATT
Source organism: Arctocebus calabarensis (assembly GCA_963573935.1). Lineage (NCBI taxonomy): Eukaryota > Metazoa > Chordata > Mammalia > Primates > Lorisidae > Arctocebus > Arctocebus calabarensis. Next base: position 18,180 of record CAUYON010159666.1, on the reverse strand, counting down.
GTGAACTGGGTGAACATTCCATATTTGCCTTTCTTTGTTTATTCTTTCAGGTCAACTAAGAATTATAAATGACCATGAATCCAGATTTTAACATTTAGGATTAATTTTTTTTATTTACAAAGTAAATTTTTAATAGGTAAGCTCACATGAAAAGCACAAAGCCATACCTAAGAGCTAAAACCTAGGACTGACAAATGGACTGACTATTCCTTCTCCTCCTCCTTCTGCCTCCCAACCTCCTAATTTGCAGTAGCCTCAATTGTAAGGAAATATGAATAAATATGCTGATTATAAGTATTTTAATTTAAATAAAACATTAATATAAGGATTATTCTCAGTTCTCAGCTTTCAATGTGTATGCACTGAGGTTCCTGCCTATTCTCTGAGGACAAACTGGAGGCATAGTGTTCAAAGATTTGATTACGGCACTCTTTGATGGATTGAGTTATCATTTATATATTGGTATATTCAATCAAGAAACATCTACTAGGCATCTAGTGTATTTCAGACATGGTATGGACCATGGGTATGAAAAGGAAGTGAACGATTAGGTAGCTTATAGTCTCACATCTAGTGGGCATTTAAGAGGATATGAACTAGTTATAGCAAATTTCTTCAACATGTGGATGTCATTAAAGTATTTAATTTCTCCATCATAAATGAAACTCAGTTTAGCTGGATACAAGATCCTGGGCAGATTACAAAGGTTTTCATACAATAAACAAGAAAATCCCATGAAGATTATGTCAAACAGTTGGATAAAATTATTTCAGATTGTATATGCAGCCAGCACATTGTGCCCTATAAGTGCACTAATGTACACAGCTATGATTTAATTTAAAAAAAAAAAGGGGGAGGGATATGAACTAGGTATATAGAAAAGCCCAAAACAAAGAGAACTATGACTATGTGAACATACCACCCCAAATTGACTTGTCTTTATCTTATCCTTAACTCTCCTTAGTCATTAAAACATTTGACCTGATGAAAGCAGGAGAACCCAGCTGGTCATCAATAATTCCCCCCCAACATGGCAGGGAAGATAAGGAAAGACAATACTCGGGATAGTTTTCAGGACATTGCAAATTTCATTCTTCTAACAACTTAGAGACCCAGCGCTATCAATCTATATGTAGGGTTGTAGATGGAACAGAGTAAATTTCCTACTACTCTAGGAAATAAATACTTTCTATATAGAAAACAAAAACAAACAATTGAATTTCAATTCTCAGATGAGGAAATGTCAGACTCAAGGCAGCACATGGTGGATGCCTTATAATCCCTCCCTCAAGAGCATAAAGAAAATAGAAGGTGTTTTACTTGGGGTACGGATGATTTAATAATTAAGTACTCACTTTTGTTTTGGAGTCTTCCTTAGATACAGTGTCTTCCTTAGAAACAGTTTTCCTGGTGAAATTAACCTCTGCACAAGAAAAATTGGCAGCATATGGCATCCTCGGGTTGTATCTGAACACCAGATGTTCCCCCTCCTCTGAGTATTTCACTGGTTCAATGAGGTACCTTTGGTCATTCACTCTGAAAAATCCCCTGAAGAAATTGGGAACAAAGTTATGTTTTCAAGATTTGCAGTCACTCTACTTCATTTCAGTGACTTTTCCTTTTTAAGAAAGGGAAGCTACAAAGTCAAGGTCTCACCAGCATGTAGCTGGGTGCTTTGGGTGGATATGAGATGATATGTGGCCTTGGATTGGATAAGTTTTTCTATATGTCAATTTATCTGGATTTTCCGAAGAACTTTCATCATCCAGTTTCTGCTTTGGATACAAGTAGAGCAGTAATTCTTATCTGTGGCTGTGGACTACTGGCATCGCCCCCTCCCCTCCAATCTTCGGGATTTTTATGTCAATCATACATTAAACATATAGAAAATAAATGAAAGTAAAAATAATAATATACGGTCATTTTGTCACAAAAAAAGATTCTTTTGTTTTGTTTTGTTTTGGAGACAGTCTCACTTTGTCACCCTCAGTAGAATGCTGTGGTGTCCCAGCTCACAGCAACCTCAAACTCTTGGGCTCAAGTGATTCTCTTGCCTCAGCCTCCCACGTAGCTGGGACTACAGATGCCTGTCCCAACACCTGGCTATTTTGAGACAGGGTCTTGCTCTGACTCAGGCTGGTCTTGAACCTGTAAGCTCAGGTGATCCACCTGCCTCTGCCTCCCAGATTATACGCATGAGCCACCTCTTCTGGTGCCAGTAAAGGCATTCTTATTCTTGAAAATACTGGGAAGGACTGAAGGGAATAACTCACACATGAAGAAAGAATGCCTATTCTTCTACCATTTACCTTTCCACATCCTCCTTTGTCCTTAAACTCAAGATTATACAGAACTATATGCTTCTCGCTGACCTTTTACTCTTCCAAAGACTGGAAACAAAGCCCAATTTACTAAAAATCTAAATGAGTGAAGCATTATGGTGTAGTGGGAATTTACAGGAGTAGCAATCAAGAGACCTGGATCCCTGACTTCAGCATCCTGACCAATACACTGAGAAGACGGGCAAGATGACTTCCAGTCATCTTCCAACACTGAGTCCCTTGATCACACACTTGTCTTGTGTAGGACTGTGCATTACATGTATGTTTACAAAAACATAAATCACAGGCTAGAGCTGATACACCGTTGAAAATATACAGTAGCTTTTTTGTTTTTGACCATTAAATTCTCTATTTACCAGCATTGGTAAAAAGAAGTCAGTGAAATGAATGTCTTTGAAAATCCATGGGGAAACCCGTAAAGCAAAAAGGAACAATGCTGTATTACCTGAGACCGTTACATGCGCTGACACTGGCAGCAGAATCATACTCGTGCATAACGGCTCCTTGGTAGAAGCAGTGATCCTAAAATAGAAGACGCTATTAACACACGCATAAATATTTACCTGAATATTTTAGTCCAGAATGTATCAGCATTGCATCTTGACAAATTACATTTTATATTTGTTCATGGATTCATTCATTATACTCTTTGATTTGGAAATATTTGAGCCTGCTTCAGAGACCTTTTATGTTAATTGTATGATTACTTTTGATTGTTTTGTATAAAGCCACATACGGATTCCCCCCCGCACACACACACATACAATTTAATAGTCTATTACGTGATGGCACTAATTTCAGAAATAGGACCTTTTCCTTAGCAATCATACCCCTGTAAAAATCTTTACCAAACTGACCTGCCTATGATAGTATATTTTACCTGTTGTATATGAAATCAAGCCAAGTTCTTGATTGCTAAAATTAGGTTGCACTGTTCCATCAGTTCCCTTTAATACCTTTGTCTCCCCACTCTAAGTTGGTATCTTTTCCTACTTAACTGTTTTTCCCAGTGTCATCCCATCAGGTAATCATTTTTTCCCCCATCATTTCTATCTGTTTCACTCCTGTCTTTGGGTGGCTCTTTCCACGGCCCTTCAGGGAGCTCATAACATTACAGGGTAATAACCACCCTTTCTGTAAAGGAATGCCACCCATTTTTCCTTCTGTCCCAGTTGCAAGATCTCTCGAAGACTTGGCTCTTGTGGAAGTTAACATTTGCTTTTTAGAAACACACTTTTGCTATGAAAGAGTGATGTTGCTCTTGGTTAGAAGGCTACAGAGGGCATTTTCTGGAAAGGGTATGAGAGTATAAAATAAATGAATGAAGATTTATTTGGAGAATGAATAAGAGACTTCAAAGTTGGTGCCTCAGAAGGACTAGGCAAGGGGATGTGAATCCCATAAGGATCAGGGCAATGGAGATTTATTTCATGTTCTTTAGCTTTAATCGATTAAGCTTGGTCACAATCTGATCTGTGCCTGATGAAATTCTGCTTTAGCTTTTACCCAAACTCAACACCATTTGAGTCCATAGAAGTCACTTTCGTAAAGAAAGATACATCAGTAGTCATCGGTTTGCTTGGTAGGTTGCGAGTAGCTTCCTTTAGGGGTCATAGGGCCATTTTTTCTATTCTAGGACCATTCAGTAAGAGTAATAAAGGCAGGGTTCATTTCTGATATAAGTAGCACTTTCTAGAGCAGCTTGTAAAACTAGAATTGGGTTTCAAAATCACATCAGGAAATAACAGCTTTAGAGAAGAGACACAGGAAAGTTCCATAGGATACCATGATCGGAGGATGCCTGGTGAGTGCCTCTCCTCTTAAGGAGTAGTATGTTTCACTGTAATTTGAGCCTAAGAACTCCCTGAAAAAGAGGGCAGAGAGGTAGTGAGAGTCATACATTCGAAACATCTAGCAGATAAAACTAATCATATGATGAACACGCCTTCAGGTGGCTTTCAAATCTCAGCAAAGTACTCTTCTTCTCAAAATAGAAAAGCAACATCAAGCCCACTCAAATTTTCTGGTTTCATAAAGACTGCAGAAAGGAAAAAAAAATGCTGACAACTTCAGCAAAGTAGCAATTTAAAAAGAACTCAGAGAAAACGTCAGGTGAGTAAAAGTCTGAGAGCCAAAATTAATGCAAAAACAAAGTGATATATGTGATGTATTAATGGATAGTAACCTAAAAGCTGCATATTTTACTAAAAGCAACATGTATTAAGTATAATAAATTTCCTCTCCATGTGGTACTTGGAGTTGAGCCCGATCTCTATCAGCCTCTGCAAGACCCAATCCATTGTAGTGGTTCAAGGCTATTGTGTTGGTCCTGAATAAAGTCTGCCTTACTGTGCTTTAACAAGGGTCATTGAATGTTTTTTTCTTTACGACCTGCTTCTACTACTTCTGTACTCACCTTATTCCAATTTCAACATGATAAACTAGGAGTGCTTCCAAAACCAGTTCAAAGCACACTTTCTGACTCTATCAAGCAGATTTTGATGTTCCTTCCACTACAAGCATTTCATGCTTCTAGAGATCTTCATTTTCATGTTGACCACATTTTTATCAGTTATTACACGGTCAGCAAGCCTCTTCTATAAAGACCAAGGTACCAAACATTTTAAGCTATCTGGGCACATATGGTTTCTGTTACATGTTGTCATTTTGGTTTGGTTTTCTGTTTGTTTTCACTCCAAATATTCAAACTTTTAAAAATTATCCTTCACATTAGTATATTTCATCCCACAGCATGCTTGATCTATAGTTGAACTTCCACAGCATACGTGTATTAGGTTGATCAAAAACAAACAAAAAAAGAGTTAAAAAAGATATACTTACTGTGCTTTGAATTTCTTTTTCTTTCTTTCTTTTTTTTTTTTTTTTTTTTTGCAGTTTTTGACCAGAGCTAGGTTTGAACCCACCACCTCCAGCATGTGGGGCCAGCGCCCTACTACTTTGAGCCACAGGCACTGCCCATTTCTTTCAAAAATAACTTAACTAAGGACCTTAAAGAATTTTCGTGGCACCTCTAAGATCCTCTGAGGGCACACTAGTTGAGAATCACTGGTATACATAACAGAAAACATGTCAAAATTTGGCCCATTTGCTCACCTCTGATATGTCAATCATCGAGGTTCCCTGGGAAGCACTTGTAAAAAGGGACATTTCCCCCCTTTTATTTGTGTCTCTCTGCTTCTAAGATAGTATGAGCATATTGGAAGTATCCGATAAAGAAATGCTGAACTAATATTCAAAATGAACTAACTAGATAATTTCACTCCGACTTTGGCCGATTAAACTATCATCAGACTGACATACTGTCTATAAATTTAGGTCTGAACAACACACACAAAAAACAAGTCCCTGGAGGATCTGATAACCAAGATAAGGCTGGCCGGCCTTGGAAGGGTGCCAACATGGGGAAGGAGGCACAGCATGAGGGGACTTTACCATTTTTACAGCATTTATTCTGGGTAAAGTGGAAATTGGACAAATTCTGCACCATTTGGATTTTGCAGGAATTAAGAAATGACTTTGAGGAAAGGTACATAGAGGGTGCTCAAAAATGGTATCTTCCTTCACACCGAGAATGTCAAAATATGTAAGAATCTAAATGTATTATCAATATGCCAATGGCATTAGGTTGATTATATTTCTGCACATTTTTCCAGGGAGGAATTCAAAGTAGAGGGTAAATTTTTATTTTTTTAATTTTTATTTATTTATTTATTTTTTGCAGGGTTTTTTTTTTGGCCAGGATTGGGTTTGAACTCGCCACCTCCAGCATATGGGTCTGGCGCCCTACTCACTGAGCCACAGGCACCGCCGTAGAGGGTGGATTTTTAAAAAAATCATTCTTATGTTTTTAGCTAATACACCAGAGTCCCAATTCTTCACAATATTTACCCTTCCATTTAACTTGGCATTTGAGAGCTCTTGAGGCTTTTAAAAGATTGCGGCTCTGAGATAGAATTATTATTTGCAGAAATGACCCAAAGCAAAATTATGAAAATAAAACAACAGCAATAATACATACAACAGCCCTCGAAGAGGGCTGCTAAAGACAGTTACAGTCATTAGAATTATGGTATTTAGCTACACAAAATGTCCTGGTGAAGCAAATATTTCACAGTACCTAGCTTACTCTCCAATAAAACTTGGTTTGATATCTATTTTAAATAAGTGACTTTTTTTATAAGTGACTTTAAATAACACATTCTTCAAATTTCTTTTTCCCCCATTGATTCGCAAAGCAGTAATGTATTAACCCTTTTCTTAAAATGACTATACAGAGCTCTAAGAACTCCAAGTACCCCCAATACAGAGTAATTAGGAATTGAGGACAGCATCTGGAATTGTTTCTAAGCTGTGGAGGTGTCATGAAGAAGAGGAATTCAAGTGAATGATGGATAATGACTCAAGGGAGGGGAGGAGGGAGGATGGGAGGATGGGTGGAGGGAAGGTAATTGGCGGGACCACAATTATGGTGCATCTTAGAAGGGTACAGGTGAAACTTATTAAATGCAGAATATAAATATCTGAACACAATAACTAAGAAAATTCCATGAAGGCTGTGTTAACCAGTTCGATGAAAATATTTCAAATTGTATATAAAACCAGCACATTGTACCCCATGATTGCATTATTGTACACAGCTATGATTTAATAAAACAAACAAACAAAACTGGGCCGCCCGTGGACTAGTAAATTTGCAAGGTATTGAACTTACCTTGACCTTAGAAGGTGAAGTATTAAGCTTTTTTTATTGAGTCTTATTTCATACAAGAGTTCTTCTTCATATGTTTCCTGAAAAACAAGATCCAGCATATGCCTGAAACATGATGATTTTCTGAGCTCTGAGACCACGGTGCCTTGGAGCCACCCTCCGTTCACCCTGCAAACCTTTCAGGCAAAATGATAAATACTGATAAAGCGGAATGGGAAGGGAGCTAACATTATAAGGAGGACTTTACTCAAGCTATTTTTTAATGAAAACATTTTAGCAGGAGTTTTTTTCTAGTTATAAAATAAAATAAAATGTGAAACGCATACTCTGCCTTTTCTGTCAGTGTACCATAAAGCGCATGTCCACCCAGCAGCCCCTCCCCTTCTGTTTATGCATTTTCCCCAAATTTCACATATATGATTTTACAGTCTACTTTTTCACTCAACAATAAATCATAACTATTTCTTAATCTAATACATGTTCTATTATAACATGTGTCTTACGGCCGCAAAGCACAATGCGAATGAAATCTACAGAGGGTGTGCCAAAAAATGAATGCACATTTTAAGAAAGGAAAAAACTGTATTAAAATCATAATATTCAATATGTATTGATAACAAAAGATGAATACAAGTCATAGTTGAAAAGCACTTCTTGTAATTGCAGAAGTCAAATGTGACTTAAGTATTACAATTTTAATTCAGTTTTTTTCCTTTCTTAAAATACAGATACATTTTTCACACCCTCTGTCTATTTATTATCAAAACTTTGGTTTTGGTGTATTCTCTGTGGTTAAACAGAACTGTACCGTCAATGACATGGAAAAAATATAAGACTTTGATAAATATTGCCAAAATATCCCTAAGGAAGGATGGATGAATTGAGAACTTCAGCATCAATTTACCGCAGTTTCTATTTCCCTGCCTCCTTCCCAGTAACAGATACTATCATTAGTAAAAATCTTTCAGACATTGAAATGATAACTTAGTGTGATAAATTGTTTTCTTACATAACTATTGGCATTTATATTTCTCCTTCTTTTATTTAGTTATTTGTAGTTTTCAGGTAAATTTCTGATTCATGTTCTTTCACCATTTTCTTTTGTGGTATTTTATTTCTTTGTGGTTCATAAAACTCTTTTTTACTTAAAGTTCACCATTGTTGGTGATATATAGTGCACATTTCTTTGAGTTTATTACTCATTCATTATTCAATAGCTGCTATTTCAGACAGAGTGATAATAAGAAAAATATAAGGTAGTACGAGTTGGAGGTCTCAGCCCTCATGGAAGCCTCAGCTTAGCAAAGAAGAGAAGAGAGAACACTAAATGCACGTAATTGAGAGTAATAAGCTATGTACTTGGAGAAAAGCAAGGACTGTTACGGAGACATTAAAAGGAAGAGTCAGGGGCAAGAAACAGCACATGGCAAGGCCCTGAGGTAGGAAGGAGCTTAACATGTTTAAGGAAAGGAGAGAAGTTCAGGGCTGCTGGAAGTGTACACTGAAGAGAAATGAGATTAAGGCTTGGTGCCTATAGCACAGTGGTTAAGGCATCAGCCACATACACTGAGGCTGGCGGGTTCGAACCCAGCCTGGGCCAGCTAAACAACAATGACAACTACAAAAAAAGAAGAAGAAAAACAAAGGAAATGAGATTAAAAGGTAGAAAGGAACTAAATCATGCACAGCCTAGTAAGTCAAAGATTTGGGCCTTATCCTAAGAGCAAAGAGAAGCAAAAGGCCTAGACAGAAACATGCAGAGAGAAGCATGGTGCTTTAGAAGGCTTACTTAGTATTGACAATGGATCAGCAAAGTCAGTACAGGAGAAGGAGAAACCAATTGAAGGCTACTGATGAATCCAGGGGAGTGGGAGGAAGAATCTGTAAGGTTTAGTGATTATTTGATAGGAAAGGTAAATGAGAGGATATAAGAAAGAGCCCACGGTTCTGATGTGCTTAACTTGTTTACAACTTGAGCCACTGTCAGGCAGGTCAAGGAAAAGCAGCCCAGGAGCAGGGAGAGAGAAGTCACGTATTGATGAATGGGAAATATGCATAAGTTAGGGTTGTCTTGACCTCAAGGTGAACGAAATGAATTAGGACTTTGTTATAAAGCACAGAATTCAACAGGTGTGTGGGCAAGAACTAGGCTTCATTCAAATAGGAAGGGTGGGGCCACATTTAAAAACATGAGTTATATGCAGAGGGGCATGTGAGTGTGTAACAGGATGACAACAGAGCTGATTTTTGAAATTTCCATTTTGGAAATTTCCATTTTTTTGAATATTCACTAATATATTCACTAATATTAAGAAATGATTGCTAATATTATTGTGTGGCATTTTTAATCTTGTTGCTAATACTGCTTTTCAATAGTCAGAATTTTATCTTTAATTTTATTTTTAGTTTAGAATCATTTCAGATGTACGGGGAAGTTGGAAAGATCATATAGAGAGTTCCCATATACTCTGCACCCAGATTGCCTTGTTGTCACTATCTTGCATTATTCTAGGGTGGTTGTTATAACACATGAACCAAGATTGATATATTATAATTAAAATTTATATGTATTCCTATTTCCCTAGTTTTTGTCCCCCTAATATCCCTTTAGTCTTCCAGTATCCCTCCCAGAAACCATATTACATTTAGTTATTATGTCTTTTTATCCCCAAGACTATGACAATTTCTCAGATTTCCCCTTAGTATTGATTATCTTGATATTCTTAAGGAGTATTCCTCAGATTTTTTTGTAGCTTATCTCTCAAATTTTTTTCTTATAAATTGAGGTGCATTCTGGTTGGGTGCAGAAATATTAATAATTGAAATCTCATTATATTGAGTATAACCTTTAACAAATATGAAATGTCCACATTTATCCTTCCTTACTTTGGTTGGTCTCTCAAATTTTTTCATGTTTTTTGCATTGTTAGGCTTAAGTTATGAATTTTGGGGTAAATACCACAAAAGAAAGTATCATTTTGGGTGGCACCTGTGGCTCAAAGGAGTAGGGCACCAACCCCATATACCAGAGGTGGTGGGTTCAAACCTGGGCCCGGCCAAAAATTTCAAAAAAAAGAAAGTGTCATTTTTTTACATCACATGATGAGTACGTGCTACCAATGTGACTTCTCACTGACCATGCAGAGCCTGAACACCTAACTGAGCAGTATTTGCCATCTTTCTCCTGGTAAAGTTACTGTCCCCCTCCCAACCCCACTTCAATGCTCTGCTCTTTGGAATGAAGTCACAACACACAGCCCACACTTAAGGGCTGAGGACTTAAAACTCCACCTCCTGGAGAGGGAGGTAGCTACCAAAATTCTTTGATCCTTTTCGATGGGATATTTGTCTATTCTCCCCCAATTATTTATTAATTTGTTTACTTGTATCCATGTAAATTCATGGCTATCTATTTATCCATGTTATGATATTTGTCTATTCCCTCCCATTTATTTCTTAATTTGTTTACTTATATCTGTGTAGATTCATGGCTATCTATTTATGCATAATTTACGACTGTACTATTTGTTTTGGTGTTCAGATTGTCCCAACTTTGACCATTGGGAGGTCTTTAACCAGGCTCCAGAATTCACCAGACAGGCCCCCATCAATGTGTTTGCTGGGATAGTCCCCAGCACTACAAGACACCCCAGGCTTAATGTGTCTATTTCCTGCCCCCATCTAGGCTGAGTTTGCATATTCATAATGGGACTTTGAACATCAGTCTGGATTGAGTCCCTGTGCCACAGAAGCCCACCACAGTGGGTGGAAGGAAGCCCCTCCTAGCTGAGTACATACCTGTAACCAATGCAAAGATTTGAGAAGGTGAGGAAAGAGTTGAAGACCAGGAAAAACTGTCAAGAGAGTTATTGAAGGCAAATAGTTAGATCTTACTTCCAAATGTGAGGGGGCGGACAGTTGGGTTTTTATCATCACAAGCAGTAGGAAAGAGCTCCATCCCTTGTGATGGAGAAGCCTACCAGGTGAGAACCCAAGGGGGCTGCTCTAATGGTGAAAGGAAGGACAGTTGTCACATGGGAAAGATTTGCACTTTCATAGTGTGTTAGGGCAAAGTGCCTGTCCATATTCTCCATGAGCCAAATTAATAAAAACCTAAGGCTTAAAATGCAAGTGTCTATTGCCATAAATATATAAAGGCATTCATCTAAATTCTTTGACAATAGGAGGAATTGAAAACTAATTATGAGGCTTCTTCCTTCTTATGTATAACTGTCCTCCATCAAAAACTTGCATTTCTTTTGAAAATAACATTTCTGATATTTTTAGTTTTAACACTTGAATAAACACCCTTTTAAGCAGTGACTCAAATGGCCCTTTTTGTTCCTGTGAAAGTTGTCCAATCTTGCTGGAGAATCTGTCAAGGCAATGAGATTGTTTTACATTCTGCTTGGAAAGCTGTCAGTGGAACTCCTTTGTAAACTGGAAAATTGTAAATGGCATCTCCCAAATCTGGACTTAATTTCTTTTTTGCTTTCTAACTCATCGAGGGGTGTCTTACATCCAAGCACATGGGTGGGAGTCCTCAGAGAAAATGGGACCCCTCTCTTCCAGAGACAGAGAGGCGCTCTGGCTGGGGCCGGAGACCGCTCTCTATGTGGCCCTGAAGCAATTATCTTATTTATTAAATCAAAACCTGTACCGGTATGTCATCATCATGGGTGTGTCCAACATCTCGCTTCTGTATCCGAGGAAGCCTTTTAGGACGAACCACTTCTTGACCCTGTATTCCAGGGACCACCTTTTCTACATGGAGACACAAGGAGAGAAATCCATCTGAGATTAACACTCATTCACTAGAAATCCATCTGAGATTAACACTCACTCACTGAGACTGAAAAACAGAATTTCTCTCCTAGAGTTCACTGGTCCCCAGTTAGCAGCCATGTACAGCAACCTTGCAAAATATTCCCACTCTATAGACAGGGAAACTGAGACTGAGGTTTGAAAATTAGGAAAATACAAGCAAAAGTGGAAAGGAGACAGAGATTAGCATTCCTCAGCATCACCCACATTTTCACTTTGTTCTGCCGTCATCAAACTTATCTGTTCATTCTCATGACTGTCTCTGGCATCTGCCTCCTGTCAAAGCCTGCACTGAAATGGGCTGTTTCAATGTAAATTACTGCATTGGGTGCTCCAGGGACATTTCCATTTGCAGTCTCACCTCCCATAATTAAGTAAAAGGCTTTTACTTGTCAGAGAGTTTCAGGTGACCCAGAATTAGTGCTCAACATAATCTATCATGTCTATGATGGTAGGAGAACCCTGCTTAATTAGGGTGTGGGTTTCATGAAGAGGGCATAAGCTTCTGGGAATATGCTTGATTTGAATCAAGGTTTCCCCAGTTTATTTGCTGCGTGATTAGGAGTAATGTATGTAACCTCTCTGATCTTTAAATAGGAGTTTCATTTTCCTTATCCATAAAGCGAAAATATTAGTATTCAGTTTGAAGCCTTCTAACATGCAACATGGCTGATGACCAGCACAGTGCTTGCAATGTTGTAAGCATTCAGATATGTGTCCCCTGCTTCCTCCTCCTTGCTCTGGACCATAGTGTTGAAGAGTGATATAGCCTTACCTAGACTCATAGAAGGCCACAGTTAGCCATCCCCTCATTGACGCATTCAGCTATGTTTGGAGAAAAATCACCAGTAACTCCTGTTCACGTACTGTCCCTTTAACAGGGATGTTCCTTGTTTTTGTCACTTTGGACTTAAAGTTTGTGATCAAAGAGACATGACCCCCATAGCAGAATACAAAATCCATAATAACAAGAGCAAGACATACCTTTAATCTGAGAAATGAGTAAGATCATTGAAAATGTCCATCCAGAAAGCATGCTGAATGATTCTGGTAAAAGAGGACACAGCGTTTGAGAAAAGATGTTCACCTTTCTCCCTCCTCACCTCCACTGTGAGGATGAGGCATTCAACAGACAGACAGGCAGTTTTCAGAACAAGGAAATGTTCTCGGACAAAATTATACAACCTGTTAGGCGCTCGAGGCTACCATCTGGAGGAAGGACTGTGTGTACTAATTAAAGACAACCATTAAGGTGGTGGTGGCAGAGGTGGGTTGAGCGCAGAATTCCACTTCAAGTCTAATAGGAATGTGATCCCAGATCTATTCAAACTGCAAAAGTGAAAACTGTCAGGGATGTCTTAGGAAAACTTCTCAAAGGATGTTTACATACACTTGCGTTGAAGAGAATGAAATTCTTGCCAGGCAGAATAATAGCCCATGTGAAAACTGTGAAGCACGTTCAATAACAGAAACAAGATAGAAATGTTGAAAATGGACATATGTCATAAATCACATGTTAATTAAAATTAAAAGATTAGGCTCAGCGTTGCTAGCTCAGTGAGAAGTGCACTGGCCACATACACCGAGCCTGGCTCGGGCCTGCTAAACAACAATGACAACTGCAACCAAAGAAACAGCTGGGTGTTGTGGCGGGCAACTGTAGTCCCAGCTACTCGGAAGGCTGAGACAAGAGAATCACTTAAGTCCAAGAGTTAGAGGTAGCTGTGAGCTATGACATCATAACACTCTACTGAGGGTGACATAGTGAGACTCTGTCTCAAAAAAAACAAAAACAATTAAAAGATTAAATCTAAACTCCAGCAATACATGCAATAGTAAAAGGTGAGAGTCAGTATCCTCATAATGTGACACTCTTTCACATCTATACCCAAGAGAAAATTCTAACAGACAAAAGTGCAAAAGACCTGGACAAACCTATCTGTGTGTCTGTGTTCCCTAATATTAGAAGATGGATCCCACTGCTGATATAATCCCTGTATGTGCGTTTGGGAATCTATCCCCTCTCCTGTCTCACAGTATTGCTCTAATAGCCACATAAAATGAACTAATCCCTGTCAATTGGAAGCTTCCTTTTGATCTATAAACCATCTCAAATATTCCCCCTTTTGAAAAATCCTACCATCCATTCTATATCCCATATGCTCCTATTCTCACCTCCTTTCCATTCCCTTTTCAGTGAAATTTCAAGGTTTATCTGAACTTCGGGTGGCAATTTTCTTACCTTCAACTTACCTAATGCATCCCAGTTCCAGCATCTGCCTTGAAATACTCGAGTAATATCTCCAACAATTTCTCCATTTCTATAACCAATGGACGTTTCCGTTGCTCATCTTATTTGTCCTCTTAACATTTGGCACCATTGACTACATCCTGCCCCTTGAAATATTCTACTTAGTTCCCTGACACGGCATCTTCTTACTATCTTCCTAGCTCCCTGGCAACTTGTGGGCACGTCCTTTTACACCCAGACTTTAAATTTTGGTTGGTGTCAAGGTATTTATCCTCTACCCTCATTTCCTTTAACTATGCTTGTTCCAGACCCATCTTATCCTCAGCTATGGTTTAATTATCACCATCCTATGCCTTGCATTTTGTATTTCCAGCCGTCTTTACAACATACATTGACAGCCAACTTTCCACTCAATGTCTTCATTGGAAGAGCTCAATGCCCCTGTAAAATCATTACATATAAGATGTAAGGTGCTCCCCCCACAACTTGTTCTCTGTCTCAGATAATGACGCCAGCATCCATTCAGCCTTGCAAATCTGAAAGTCAGTGTCATCCCTGGCATCATTCAGGAACGATCCATCACTAAATATTTTTTATTTTATTTCCAAGAAGTATCCACTTCTTGCCAGCTTTCTGCCTCCCTCCTATTGTACCTGACCATAGGTTCTCTCTGGCTATGCTCAAAAAATGTGTGATCTTTTCAACATGCAAACCAGATTATGTCATGTGCCTGTTAAAAATGCTTCAGTAGTTTTTCATTGGTGTTAGGATGAAGACTCACTTGGCTGTAAAGCTCCCAAAGGTAATTTCCTTGCCACTTACTAACTCTGTGGCTTTGAGTTAGCTATGAAACATTGCTGCCCTTCTGTTTTCTCTTCTATAAAATGGGCATACTGTTATCTACAGTCTAGGGATGGTGTATTAAATTGAATCTGTGCTAACAAGCAATCTTATATATTCCCCATTTCATTCACTCAGCAACTCTCTTGAGTATTTATACTATTTCTTCTCTCCTCAAGTCTGCAGTCTCTTCTTCTTTACTCTCATCTGATCACCTGCTTCTAGTTCACAGAGAAAAATGAAACTCACTTCTTCCCAATATCACATCTACCTTATCACCACTAACATATTGGATCCTACTCCTTTATGTTTCCTCAAAGTTATCACACCAGGAGTTGTTCCCTATCTCTACTGTATCATCTCAATGAAGATATATACAAACATGATCATTTCTTCTACCCTTAAAAAAATATTTCTTCTTTTACACCTCTATCCAGCTATTATTCAATGTTTGGATTTTTTGGCAGCAAAAACTTCTCCAAAAATGAGCCTACCATTTGTCTCCTGTTCCTCTTTCCCCATTTTCCCCAGTTACTTCAGCCAGACTCTTCATCCTTTGCTCAATAAACCAATTCTTGCCAATGTTACCAATGATCTGCATCTTACTATATATGGCGGTTGATTCTCAGTTCTCACTCAACTGGTATTTTAGCAACACTTGACAGGGGCAATCATCTCCATTTTGGAAGAAAGGCTTTGTTCATGGTACCCCAGGCATCTCCTCTGTGCTTTTCACTCGTTCTTCTTAGCCTTGGTTGTTTGATCTTCCCACGTGGTGTCCAAATGCTCCAGATTCCAGGGCTCAATTCTTGAAACTTTCCTCTCAGTAGTAATGAACTGGTCTTCATCCAATGTTTTGGTTTTAAATTAGAAATGATGGCCACCAAATTCATTTATCAAACCTGATTTCAGATTTATAGAAGCAGCAGTCTTTTCAATATCCTCCCTTGAATTCCAACTAAATATCCCAGATTGTAAACAAAGCCACATTCCTGCTCTTCCCCTCCAAACACAGCATTTCCACAGGCCTTCCCATCTTGAGATATTACAACTCCATCCTTTCAGCTACTCAGACGTCATCCTTGGTTCTTCTCTGTCTCCTATAATTTATCTCCTGTTTATTAGCAAATTCAGTGGGCTCTATTGTGAAAAGATGCCAAGGATCTGACCCTTTACTGCAGCTGGGGTAATCCAAGACACCATCATCTGTGGTCTATGTTACTGAACTAGTCTCTTAATTGATCTTACTGTTCTTCTCTTGGTCCTTTGCAGTGTATTATACACACATCACCACGATGATCTTATGGACACACATCACATTATGTGATTCTTCTGTCCAAACTTAGTCAATGACTTTTCATCAGAGTGTTAGCCAAAGTCCTATGATGCCTCCACGATCTGCATGATGTAGCCTGATATTCTCTGGGTTCATCTTCTTACTTCTCCTCACCAACTCTGAGTCCATCACCATATGATACTGAGCATGCCAAGCATATTCTTCTTCAAGGGCATTTCTTTGCTTGCTATCCCTTCTACCTAAAATGTAATCCTCCCACACAGTTGCATGTCTCACCTCTTCTATTCCCTCATGGATCTACTCAAATGTCATGCCAGCCAGGTCTTCTCCAATCAATCCATGCAGAATAGACCTGCCCACTTCTATTCTGGCACCGCTAAGCCCTTTGTTGCTCTGCCTTAGTCACCATCTGAAATGCTGTACATTTACTTATTTATTTAAATTGTCTGAATCTCCTTCTCAAAGTGTAATAATCTTTGTGAGAACAAACATTTTTTTTTGTTTTGTTTACATGTATCACTCTATCTTCAGTGTCTTGACTAGAATTGTAGATTGGCAATAGGTTTCCTTGAATGAATATATTAACACATTGTCAAACCTGCGGAGGTATCTGGTGTGTAGTTAGCACTTAAGAGAAGCAAACTATGGTTATTTGAGCTTTTAATTATGAGGAGATTATAGAGTACAGTAAATAAAAGTACACATTCAGGACTGGATCAGCTGGGTTGAATCCCCAGCTTTTCGCTTCTTACCTGAGCCCTATAGATGTGGGATGATATTTTGATTTCTCTGTGCTTCAGTCTTTTGATCTCCCAAAAAAGAAGATAACCATAATAGCTATCTTGTAGCAGGTGTTGCAAAGATTAAATGAAGTAATTTATGTAAATTACTTAAAGGCAATGCCTCCAGCATATCAAAAGCTAGGTAAGTGATTATTTTTTAAAGAGTTATCTAAATATTGATCTGGGGTTACTTTTCCTTCTCCAGCTTCATCTGCAACTGTTATTTTTTTTTCTCTGAGCTACAGCCTCTCAGGATTTTTCTCTTTACTGAAATACCCAATGCTTCCTCCCATTAAAGGGCCTCTAGAGGTCTATGTGTCTTTACCTATTTTCTTTCCCTTTCCTTCGTGGGGCCAAATTAATTCCTTATTTTTCAGTTCTCAGTTTAAAGGAAATTATCTCAAGAAAACCTTCCTTAACCCCCAAATTGAGGCCACTTTTCTTCATAAAATATGATTCTTTTTCATCTGAAAACTTATGTTAGTGTATTATACCATTATAAACTGAGATATCTGAGTATCTGTCTCCTCCACATATCTGTAAGCTCCAGAAAGCAGAGTAAACTTGCTTTTGTTACCCTTGTACCTCAAATTTTGCAGGATCATATGTATTGACACTATAGTCTATGTAAATTTGTTGAATGAACTACTTTCAACAAAGTTCAACTACTAGGCAACATAATCATCATTTAATGATACCCTTACACTTTTCTTTCCAAAAATTTTGAATATGTTATTGAAACAGCTTTAACACAAACTATCATCTCTGCAAGTAGAATTCTCAGCTCTCTTTCAGGAGGACAAAAGAGATAATTGAAGGCCAATGGGTCTATGCTTTGTATTTGACCTTCATCAAACAGACATTTGATCAATTATCAAATGGAAGTCATCAGCTTAATTTGCTGACAGTTGAAAAGAATATATATATATATTTTTTTTGTAGAGACAGAGTCTCACTTTATCACCCTGGGTAGAGTGCCGTGGCGTCACACTGCTCACAGCAACCTCCAGCTCTTGGGCTTAAGCGATTCTCTTGCCTCAGCCTCCTGAGTAGCTGGGACTACAGGCACCCGCCACAGCACCCGGCTATTTTTTTGTTTTGCAGTTCGGCCGAGG
>CAUYON010159664.1:0-41423 GCA_963573935.1 Arctocebus calabarensis | reverse complement strand
CCTTGGCCAGGAAACAAATGAATACAGTCCCTTCCACCAGGGGCAAGGTGAATGAATGTATCAATGAATGGATACAGTCCTTTCATGGGATTGAGGCCTAGGAAATTCACAAGAAATTGACCTAGGCATAGGAGATGGGGGCAAATCCTTAATACCTTGAAAGAAGAGGCCGGTGTTGGGTCTGCCTATACTCTTTGATAGAGAGGATGTCTTCAGGCAAAGAAAAGGAAGCTGAGGTACACACAACTTGACAGGTAATGAGAAACCATTGGCTGGGGAGGTGAGGAGAGGAATTCTCCACCTGCCACCACCTCTACCCCTGGCCCTTCTAGGACTGAAAGGTCCATGTGCCACCTCTGAGTCTTCCCACCTTTGAGTCCAGGGGCTGGGCAAGGCCCTGGGTCCCTGTCTGGGTGAATAGGACAGTGATTCAGCTCTCTCTAGAGTGGCCAGGAGGGGCTAATGGATGTGGATGAAGGTGGGAGCAGAGGTAGCCATGGACTAGACCTTAGGAACCAGACTTCCTGGGCTTTGTCCTGTCCCCTGTCTCCAACTCTGAGACTTGGCAAGACTGACATCCTGTCACAAGCTGGATGGGTAGACCAGAGGGCTCAGATGTTTGTGGCCCAAACACTTTGTAGAATCCTACTGCATGTGCATGTGTCTGATTGAATATGTGTGTATGTGTGCGTTGGGAAGGTGGGAAACAGACTGAAAAGAAGGGAGAAAACACCTGGGCTAGCTGCTGTGTACTGTAGAGATGGGGGAAATAAAACCCAGGAAATACAAAGTCCTGAGGATGCTCCTAGTTTAGTGAAAAAGACAAACAGTTCCCAAATAAATACATATGTTCAGTTTCTTAGTGTCCTATTCTTTTCCTCCATGGATAAAGTCACAGTTTGACATAAAGGGATTATTGGTAATGCGCTTTGGGCAAAATAGATGTTAACTGCATACCCGTCCTGGTTGATGCCACAACAGACCTTGGCATTTTAGAGGTATTTGGATCGTAGCTGGGAAGGAGTGACCTTCAGTTACTTCCAAATTTTAACTTACCCGTAGATGCCTGAAATTTCACTATGGGTCCTTCTCTTAAAAAAACATTATTCTTTTTCTGAGACCTTGTTTAAAATTCAAATCTCTGGGGAGAGCAGGGGGAGAGGTTGTTCATCAAATTAATAATATGCACTTCTGTGTCATGAAATAGGGCTGCCCAAGGGCCCTGGACTCTAACACATGTCCGCAATGGGCCCAAAGAAATTTTCTCCATCACCCTCTGCAGCCCACCTCCGTCTGCAGAAAGGGACCTCAGTGAGGTGTGGGGAGAGTCAGGCCCAATCAAACCCCAAACCCCACATCTAGCCAGCCTCACTCTGGTAGCTGAAAAGGCCAGAAGCTCTGGGATACGCTTACCTGCAGGACACCCCCCCATCAGACCTGCCCCTCCCTTATCAGGGACAGTCAGGCTTTTCCTCAGTGACATGTGGTTGCCCATAGGACTTGGCAAGAACTTTCAAGGTTCTTTTTTTTTTTTTGAGACAGAGCCTCAAGCTGTCGCCCTGGATAGAGTGCTATGCCATCACAGCTCACAGCAACCTCCAATTCCTGGGCTCAAGCCAGTCTCCTGCCTCTGCCTCCCAAGTAGCTAGGGCTACAGGTGCCTGTCACAATGCCCCGTCATTTTTTGGTTACAGCCGTCATGGTTGTTTGGTGGGCTTGGACTGGATTCGAACCCGCCAGCTCAGGTGTACATGGCTGGGGCCTTAGCCCGTTGAGCCACAGGCGCCTAGCCACTTTCAAGGTTCTTAAAACTCAACACTTCACTGCTACCCTTTTGTAAGCCTATTAGCCTTCCTGCCCAGGGGCCAAATTTGGCACTCTGGGGTTAGGAGGAAGAATGTGGAACCCAGCCACCCCAGAGGGGCTCCGGAGAGTGAGGCGGTCAGAGCACTGCAGGCACAAGAATCTGCAAGCTTCCTTCCTCTCCAACCTACCTGGGGGCAGGTAATAAAGGAGGAGGGAGATGGATGGATGGGGAGGCGGGAGCCACGTGGTGCCATAAAGCCCAGCTAGAGAGGGCCTGTCGAGCAGCGTCCAGCGTGCAGGAGCCTCGGAGAGGGAACTGTCAGCCTCGCAGCCGGAGCCAACGCCGGAGTAGCAGGGCCTGTCGAGGTCATGCTCCGAGGAGCTCCAGGGCTAGGCCTCGGGGGCCTGAAGGGGGCCGAGGGCTCTGTGGAGGATTTGGACAGCTCTTGTCCGGAGGCCGGGAAGGAGTGTGGGGTGCTGAGGGAGAACGGCGACCCCCGCGACCTGACCCGGGAAGAGGAGCCAGTGGGCAGGAAGCGCTCACGGCCGGTGCGGTCCAAGGCGCGGCGCATGGCGGCCAACGTGCGGGAGCGCAAACGCATCCTGGACTACAATGAGGCTTTCAACGCGCTGCGCCGAGCGCTGCGGCACGACCTGGGCGGCAAGAGGCTGTCCAAGATCGCCACGCTGCGCAGGGCCATCCACCGCATCACCGCGCTCTCCCTGGTCCTGCGCGCCAGCCCCGCGCCCCGCTGGCCCTGCGGCCACTTGGAGTGTCACGGCCAGGCCGCGCGCGGCGGGGACGCCAGGGACGCGGGCTGCAGCCCTCCGCGGCCAGAGCCGACGTCCGCAGGGCGCAGCCTGGCGCGCCGAGACGCCGCAGGCCCCTTCGTGCCACCTGCGCCGCGCTGCGCCTCGTGTTCCCAGAACGCGGACCCAGGACGGCCCAGGCCAGTGGCGGAGGCGCCGGGCTTGGCCCAGGCCTCCGGGGGAAGCTGGCGGCGATGTCCCGAAGCTCCCTCTGTTGGGCCGCCGCTCTGGCCGCGGGGCTACCTTCGAGCGGGCCCCGGGATGGGCTACCAGCACTCTTGACCCAGCCACCGAGCCAGTGCCTCTGCAGACCTGGAGGGGGCCGGGGCTGGCAGGATGGATGACTGCAATTAAACGTCCTGGACAGAGAAAACTGAATGGGCTGAGACGTGGGGGAGCAGGGGGAGCAGGCAGCCTTGCCAGCCGGAAGGAGCTCTAGGAACTGGGGAGCCACCCCTACATCCCAGTCTGGGTTGGCAGCTCTGAGAGCAAGGTCCAGCTCGGCTCTTATGTTTGGACTTGGACTCATCTTGCAAAGTGCTGTATGCATTCCTGTGCCTCTAACTCCTGTTTTCTCTTGCTGCTTTTTGGAAGAATGAGGGCTTTTCAACAGGACCTGTGTGTGAGAATGTGGGTGGATGCCCAGTGTGCTCTGATGACACAGTGTGGGTCCCCTTTCCTCTGCTTGTGCTGCAGCCTCAAGCCAGATGGGCAGAATTAGTGAGAAGCAGCCAAATAAAAAGGCAAAAACTATCATCTCTGTCTGCTACCACTACTCCACTGGGCTCAGCGGGCCCAAAGTGGCAGGAAGCCTGAGGGCTGGGGCTCACTATGGAATGTTGGTCCAGGGCCTAAAGCCCACAGGTAGGGTACCTGGAGCATTGGTTTCTGGCAAGAACCCAGGTGTGGCAGAGCTCAAGGGAGGTGTGGGGGGCTCAAGGGAGGAAAGTGCCATCTAGAGATGATACTTCTCCCTGTGTCCCTGGGAGTGGGAGAGGACATTATTTGGGGAGTGGGAATGGGGCCTGGGAGGCTAAGGATGTGGTCAAACTCACCTCTGGCCCTTTCTGCAGAGCTGCTGTCTGTAGTGAGTCACAGTGAGGGCTACCATAAAAGGGAGTCTGCACAGTCTCAGGGGAGGAAGCTCAGGGCAGGGCCAAGGAGTGGGGGTCTGTAAGACCTGCATGTATCCCAAGTGGCAGGCAAATAGAACTCCCGGGACCTCTATGATGAGGGGCAAACTTGGGATCCAGGAAGGATTCTGGGGAGGGGCTTTAGGCCAAGGCCTCTAAGAGAGTTAGAGACATAGCCGGCTCCCCTGACTTGCCTGGAGAACTCTTCTGCGTCTAAGATGAGCTAGTGCCTAGTCTAGCTCAGGCTGAGGCACTAATGTCACCAGTGTTGCTTGTGGGGCCAGTCGCTGAGAACACAGATGCCCTAAGCAGAGGCCTGAGGGCTTTCTGGTCTCATCGGAGAGCTGTGCTCTCCAAAGTCAGCTCAGCATGGGGTACTATGTGGAAGCTGGAGAAATGCCCTTAGGCATGGAAGGAGTGGGGGCTCCTCAGAGCAGTTGAGGAGAGTCCCACTGGCAAAATTAAAGATGCTTTTGTTTTCTTCAACACTGGCAGGCACAATCACCGTCTTGTCCCCAGTCACACGCCTCAGGGCTCCCTATTTCACAGTCAAGACTATGGCACAGACACTAGGAAGTCTTTGACTTTGGTCAGGGGGGGCAGGGAGTCTAACCAGGAGTGGCATGTGGGACTCTGGCTCCAGCCCTGCCCACTGAACCTGACAGCACCATGGTCTGACAGTGGAAAGAAAAGGGGGCAGATCTGCCTGGGATCTGACCCTGCTCTGCCACCTCCCTCTCCTTTGATGTGGACCATGACTCCACCCCAAGGTGGCCGTGAGGATTGACACTGGTCCATAGGGAACCGTTTCTGACCATAAGAAGGTATTCCACTATGTTACTCTTCGTATATTCTTAGAATCTTGAGATAGACCAGCCCAGGCAGTGCTTCAGTCTTGTTTCAGCCTCAGGTATTTGTTCCCTGGAAAGATGGTAAAATGGCCAGCAAGTCCTTGATTTCCTAAACTCCAGGATTGAAAGGAACCCGGGTTCTTCTCACCCAGCGGCACTCTCTCCCTGGCAATAGTGAAGGCGCCCTCTGCAGGTGAAGGCGTGAACAGCAGGAGAGATGTGACAGTGCTGGACTTGGGTCTCCTCACTTCTGTCCAGCTGAGTGAGTGACTTTGGGCAAATCACCTAGCCACTTTAAGCCTTAGTGTTCTCATCTGTATAATGGGCTAAAAGTGCTTACATCATAGGCTGTTATTCAGACCGAATGGCATAATGCTTTTAAAGCACTTAGCATACTGCTTGGTCCACAGAAGCACTCTCTGAATGGCAGCTATTAAGACATTCTTGGCTGGGTGCAGTGGCTCATGCCCATAATCCTAGCACGCTTGAGTTCAGGAGTTTGAGACCACCCTGAGCAAGAGTAGGACCTGTCTCTACTAAAAATAGAAAAAACTAAACTAAATGGAGATTATAGTGCAAGCAAGCCCTTTGGGAAGCTGAGACAAGATGATCACTTGAGTCCAGCGGTTTGAGGTTGCTGTGAGGTATGACACCAAAGCACTCTACCTAGGGCAACAGAGCAAGACTCTGTCTCAGAAAAAAAAAAGCCATTCTTTTCACAAGATTGTTACATGTCGAGAATGCATGGAAAGGTGTTTTATAGACTTTAAGGTTCAACCCCCATTGTCATAGTGCCATTGTCGTACCAGGGCTGTGTGGCTGGCTATACACATCATATATTTGCACGCTGATATGCATTTGCTTAGCATCCTGGGTTTTTAAAGAAACTTGTACGCACTCTGTGTGTGCTATGTAGATGTGTGGATGTGTGAATATTTGTGTGTGTACATATGCATATCCACCTACCATATACCCCCCATCTCTCTGATGATGTAGGGGAGCCCAGGCCAGAACAGACTTTGTTATGTGCTTTCCAGATTTTCTGGAACCCTTGCTTGATTTTTAAAATCCACTTCCCAAGATCACATCCATTTTGCAAGATGACTGATCTGCTGTGGAGAAAAGATGGATTTGTGAGGATTTTTTTTTAAAAACAAGTTCACCTAGGCTGGAGTACAGTGGCATCATGATGCTCACTACAACCTTGAATTTCTGATCTCCAGCAATCTTTCTGCTTCAGCCTCCTAAGTAGCTGGGCCTACAGGTACATGCCACCATGTTGGGCTAACTTTTCTTTTCTTTCTTTCTTTCTTTTTTTTTTTTTTGTAGAGATAAGATCTTGCTATGTTGCCCAGATTGGTGTCACACTCCTAGGCCCAAGTGATCCTCCTGCCTGGCCCTCCCAAAGTGCTGGGATTATAGGAGTGTTTCCTGAGCCAACACATCCAGCTGAATTTGTGATTACTAAAGGAATGGAGGTTATTACATTACTAAAGGAATGTAGACTAGATGTGTTTGTCCAAATATGGGGGGGAAAGTACAGCGATATACATGACATGCATATAAAAAGAAAAATTACAGAAAGGAAAAATGCACATGTAAGACAGACCTGCTAAGTCACAGTCAAAAGACATGAAGAACTGATATACAAAAGGAAAAAAAAAACTACACAGATATATAAGATTAATACCAGTTCACTGGAATAGTGTTCAAATAAGAGTTAACTTTTTTCTTTTTTGTCACCTTAGTTGAGTGCTGTGGCAACATAGCTCACAGCAACCTCAAACTCTTGGGCTCAAGCAAGAGAGTTAACTTTTAAAGGGAAGGTAATAATAGCAATTACTGCAGCACTTTACCAGCTATACAGCTCACAAAAAGTCATTGCACGCCCAATCTCTGGGCTCCTCTTAGGAAATATGTGCTGTCCAACCCTTTCATGCCAGCTGCCTTCCTCACAGGGAACAGCACCTGCCTCTAGCAATGACCGAGACACAGCAGCAAAAACAAATAGCAACGATAAAACCCAGCGTTGTCAGGGATATGGAGGAAAGGATACAGTTTATAGCTTTCTAGTTGCACTGTGCATCTGTTCCTTTTGCAGGAAGAGAACAATTTGGCAAAATCACAATGAAAATATTCCAGGGTGGGTAATCTCACAAGAAAAACACATTTGTGAGAATGCGGTCACAGAGGCCCTAGGAACTTCCATAACCGTGAAAGATTTGAAACAACAAAAATGCCTGATCATAGAGGTATGGGAGAGCCAACCCTGTTATTCTAACAAAATGAACATAAAGGTGAGTTAAAAGAACAGATCACAAACAGTCTGTGCTCGCCAATCACAACGCAGATGAGGAAGTAGGTGCATGAATGGACCCAGAGAGAATTTGGAAGAATAAATGCAGTCTAGTTTTCATTAGAGTCTTCATAATTATTGGCAAAAGGTAAAAGATTTGTCTTGTTAGGATAACTCCAAAGAGATGTAGGGGTAGGTTTTGAGCAAGGATAGAACAAAGTATCCCCAGTGGGTTCCTTGACAGGACCCACCTCACTGGATGTGAAATGATTTTTTAACAAATGTGTTCTAGTCAACACTGTGTAGGGCAAATACCTTGATGAATATAGCTTACAGGCCTTCATGTAAGAACCTAAGTGAGAGGTGGTGCCTGTAGCTCAGTGAGCCTACATCAAGGCTGGCAGGTTTAAGCCTGGCCTGGGCCTGCTGAACAACAATTGCAACCAAAAAAATAGCCGGGCATTGCGGCGGGCACCTGTAGTCCCAGCTACCTGGGAGGCTGAGGCAAAAGAATCACTTAAGCCCAAAGGTTTGAGGTTGGGATGTGCTGTGACGCCATGGCACTCTACCCAGGGCAACATAGTGAGACTCTGTCTCAAAAAGAAAAGAAAAAGGGCGGCGCCTGTGGCTCAGTGAGAAGGGTACCGGCCCCATGTACCGAGAGTGGTGGGTTCAAACCCAGCTCCGGCCAAACTGCAACAAAAAAATAGCCGGGCGTTGTGGCGGGCGCCTGTAGTCCCAGCTACTTAGGAGGCTGAGGCACGAGAATTGCTTGAGCCCAAGAGCTGGAGGTTGCTGTGAGCTGTGACGCCACAGCACTCTACTGAGGGTAATGAAGTGAGACTCTGTCTCTAAAAAAAAAAAAAAGAAAGAAAGAAAGAAAAAGAACCTAAATGAGAACCTACCTGGGGGAACTGCAGACTGGAGTGGGACCCTGGGCAGTCAGCCCTGAAGCCACACCGGCTGCCACTTCTCTGTCCCCGCACTTTCTACCCCAACTCGGGCTAGTCAGCTCATCACCGCAAGGCCACTAGGTGGCACTGCAAACCCCAGCATCTTACACTGGCAGGGCAAGCCTGGGCCCCTACGACCTCAGACTCCGGCCAACCCAGGCCACTTTGCTGTCAGCAACTTCTCTGAGAATTTTTTGGCTTTTCTCCGTCTTCTTGTTTAATCAAAAATTTAATAAATAGTACATATGTTATTTTTTTATTTTTTGAGACAGTCTCTTTGTGCCCTAGGTAGGCATCGTAGCTCACGGCAACCTCAAACTCTTGGGCTCAAGCGATCCTATTACCTCAGCCTCCTGAGTAGCTGTGACTACAGGTGCCTGCCACAACGTCTGGCTGTTTCGAGAGACGGGGGTCTCACTCTTTGTCTCAAACAGGCTGGTCTCAAACCTAGGAGGTCAGGCAATCCTCCTGCCTTGGCCTCCCAAGTGCTGGGATAAGAGGCATGAGTCATTGTACCCTGCCTAGCGTATGTTTTATACTTACAGCACACATCAATTTGGACTAGCCACATTTATTTCATTTCATTTATTTATTTATTTATATTTATATTTGTATTTATTTATTTTTTTTTTGAGACAGATTCTCAAGCTGTCACCCTGGGTAGAGTGCCATAGCATCACAGCTCACAGCAACCTCCAACTCTTGGGCTCAAGCATTCCTCTTTCCTCAGTTTTTCTATTTTTAGTAGAGACAGGGTCTTGCTTTTTGCTCAGGCTGGTCTCAAACTCGTGAGCTCAAGCTATCCACCCACCTCGGCCTCCCAGAGTACTAGGATTACAGGCGTGAGCCACTGCACCTGCCTATTTTATTTTCTTCTTATTATTATTTTTAGACAGAGTCTCACGATGTTGCCCTGGGTAGAGTGCAGTGGCATCACAGCTCACAGCAACCTCAAACTCTTGGGCTAAAGTGATTCTCTTGTCTCAGCCTCCTGAGTAGCAGGGACTACAGGCACCCGCCATAACACCTGGGTATTCTTTGTTGCAGTTGTCATTGTTGTTTTTAGCTGGCCCAGGCCGGGTTCGAACCTGCCAACCTTGGTATATGTGGCTGGAGCTGTAACAACTATGCTATAGATGCCAAGCCAGAACTAGCCACGTTTTACATGCTCAGTAGCCACAAGTGGTTAGAGGGGCTGGGTCCTGCAGTGGACCAGAGTCTTCCATCCAGGGGTCAGCTCCCGGGTCCAAGTGGATACTGACTTAGAGCCTATGGGCCTTAGGGACCCGACTTGCCACCGTCTAAAGGAGCTTCCATATTTATAAAGGCATTAAGATATTACTGGAAACTCCTGGGCAAGGGGAGTCCAGCTCACTCCCTTGCCCTGCTCCTGGTCTCCCTTAGGACTAAGAGGAGGAGGCAGCACCTTCCCCAAGGTATGCGTTTTGCAAAATAACAGTGGGTTTCCCTTTATTGGGCAAAAAGTCTTCATATAATCAAATTTATGAAACCCAAAAATTTGCCCCAGAGCCACAAATAGCCCCTCAGACTGGTCCTGCATTGATACTGCTCCTGGGCGTCCTTTCCCTCCGGCCAGTCCTCCTTGCCCTGTGCTGTCACACTCTTCTACCTGCTGGCCCTTCTTTGTTGGAAGTAGCATTTCTGAAGCCAGTATATATGTAACCCAAAGCCATTTCTTCCCACTATGGTACCTGGTTTTGCTCCTAACTACCCCAGGACTGGAAATAGGGATTGATACCTATTGGGATACAGTTTGAGATGAGTCCTTTTCCATTTCCAGGCCTCTATTTCTAAGCTGTCATATCAATGGATTTGAACTTTACAACCTCTAAAACCCCTTCCATCTCTAATTTCCCATCGCACATCATGAATGACCCTAAGATTTTTTTTGGGGGGGTGGGGAAGACAGAGTCTCACTTTATCGCCCTCGGTAGAGTGCTGTGAAGTCACAGCTCACAGCAACCTCCAGCTCTTGGGCTTAAGCGATTCTCTTGCCTCAGCCTCCCAAGTAGCTGGGACTACAGGCTCCCACCACAGCGCCCAGCTAATTTTTGATGCAGTTTGGCCGGGGCCAGGTTTGAACCTGCAGCCCTCAGTATATGGGGTTGGTGCCCTACTCGCTGAGCTACAGGCACCGCCCATGACCCTAAGATTTTAAACTATATCATACGGCCCCCTCTAAACCACACACACACCTGGGGATGCCAGGTCACCTTTATGAAACAATGTAAGGAGGGACATAGGAGCTAAAGAGAGAAAGAGACGCAGGAAATAGAGGAGGCAGGAACAGAGGAAGGAAACGAGAGAACAAAGAGAGAAAAGCCAAGAGGACAAGGAGCCAGAATCGGAGGCCCTTTGGAGCCGGCATCTGCCCTGAGCAGCCCCAGAGCAGGAGGATCTTTGCTTTCCTGCTCTGTAGCCCCACAGGAAAGCCTTGCTGGGGCTGAGATGGAGCCAACACTTCCCCCCCAGACTGCCCTACTCCAGCCAGGCAGGATCCTCCAGGATCCTCCTGGATCCTCCACACTGATGTTCTCATCTCCCCTCCCGCTGGAACCGGGACCCAGGCTTTGGTCTGATGCCTCTGGGTCAGGATCAAGGTCTGGGTGGAATGTGATGGGTGAGCCTGGGGCCCAGAGTTTCCAGCAGGGAGGAGGAAGCATGAGCCTGCTGTGGCAGAAGAGAAGAGGAATGTTCAGTCCCAGGACAGCGGAGGACACACCCCTCTGTGACCCGCTTCGTCTGTTCCTCATCCAGACCCCCAGCCTCGAGGAGCAGACCCTGGGGCTGCAGTGGAAGGTAGAGGCTGTCCCAATCTCACTGGGCTGGGCTGGGCTGGGCTGGGCTGGGCGGGCAGAATGCTGCTGGGTAGTTCTCTGGGGAAAGGGGAATTGAAAAAGAAAAGCATCTCCAAGGAGGGCGGAGAGGGAGGGAGGCTGTGTGGCGCACACACGCACACTCTCAGCCTCCCGGGAAGAGCATTCTTCCTCTGCTCTCTGAGCTCTCTGTTGCTTCCCTGCCTATCTGTGCTGTCAGCAGCGCCAGCAAAGTTGGCTTCCAACTTGAGCTGATCTGAGGGCTGGCTCCAGCTTCCTGGGAGCTCCGCGAGGCAGCAGGTCCCTACCTCTGAACTCAGCCGGCCTTGAGAAGCGCACCTGGCCCTCCTGGCCCCCAGCTGGCTCTTCATCCCCTGGGTGATGCTTCTGCCCCTCCCCGGGGCCGGAGAATGGTAAGCTGAGGGCTCTCTGGAGCCCCTTGTCCCATCCTGGAGCTAGAGCAGTGCAAGACCCAGCCCGACATGGCCAATCTCCTGCAGCCTCAGTCGCCTCCAGCACAGGAGTTGGGCTCCACCTCACCCCTGGAGCTGCCGGAGATGGAGAAACTTCTCACTAAGGTAGAGAACAAGGATGACAAGACCCTGAATCTGTCCAAGTCCCTCTCAGGAGCTCTGGATCTGGAGCAGAATGGCCACAGCCTGCCCTACAAGGCGATCTCTGAGAAGCACCTGGAGGCCTCACTTCCCCGGTCCCCCTCACGGGCCAGCTCGAGGCGGGCGTCCTCCATCGCCACCACCTCCTATGCCCAGGACCAGGAAGTCCCCAGAGATTACCTCATCCTTGCCATTGTCTCTTGCTTCTGCCCTGTCTGGCCCCTCAACCTCATCCCCCTCATCTTTTCCATCATGGTAAGTACTGCAGTTTATTCCAGGGGCTGGCAGGCAGCACCGCGCATGCTGCCCAGGGTGTCGAGAAAACTAAGCAGCATGCCGGGGGCTGCAGGAGAACCCCCTTCCTCAGTGGGCCTCCTCTTGACCTTGGAGAGGGGCCAAGGGCTGAGAGCTTCTGTTTGCTGTCCTCTTTCACCTTTGCTTCTAGGCATCTCGGCTTGATTTTGCCCCTACGGCTGCTGGGGAGAGGGACTCAGGAGCTGCTTGGAGCTAAATCCTGCAGGGCAGAAAGACAGCCAAGTTGGGAGTCTTGCTTTTTATAAAGGAGCAGACTGTCCCCAAAAGTCATTCCTGAGTAGGCCTCTGTCTCAGCAGAGGTTACAGTCAGAAAGGGGTCCCGGGGCCCAGCGATCCCAGAAGGGAACCAAGCACCCTGGGCGTCCTGGGCATTCTACCAGCCTTTGCCAGCTCTGGTTTCCAAGAGCCAACAGCAGTTTCTGTGCTGAACGCTGCAGGCTCCAGGGCCTGGTTCCCCCGAGGGGCACACAAGGAGGGAGGGTTTGCAGGCTGCTCCCCAGGGTGGGGGGTGGTTTCTGCTGGAGCCCTCTGGACCTTGGTCGCTACACTGATTTCAGCATCTGACTTCAAGGATTTTGGGGCAAGGGAGGTCTGGGTGATGAGTAAAACATGACAGTCAGAGGGCATGGCCAGCCTTGCCAGGGAGGGGCTTGTACTGATGTCTTTACTTTGTTTGAGTGAATTGTCTTATATTGTCTTCAATCTAAGCCATTTGGGGACAAATGTAAGGCATTAGAACTACTTACAGAGGATCCCACAGAAAGGTTGGGAGGTGTTGGCAAGTGATATATCCAGGAAGGAGAGAGAGAGAGAGAGAGAGAGAGAGAGAGAGAAAGAAGAGAAGCTGGTCATGGCAGTAACTTTCAGAACGTGGTTAAGAGCCCAGGCTGGTCAGGGTCAGAGGACTGGGTGGGGTGACACTGCTCTCTTCTGGAGTGACTCCTGCTGAGTCATCAGTCACCAAGCCCCCAGGAGCTGTGCTTGCTCCACGCTGTCTTCTGAGAAATATATTTCTCACCTCTGTCTAGTTCACGTA
This sequence comes from Arctocebus calabarensis, assembly GCA_963573935.1. Lineage (NCBI taxonomy): Eukaryota > Metazoa > Chordata > Mammalia > Primates > Lorisidae > Arctocebus > Arctocebus calabarensis. The sequence continues at coordinate 28,772 of CAUYON010159664.1, read as the reverse complement.
GGCTCGGGCTCCAGCCAGGGAAGCCTTCTGTGCCCCAGATCATATCCAGCACTCTTTCCAGGACATCAAGGGACACTCATAGCACTCCTGAGTCCAAAGGATTTGGCATGAGCATGGCCCTGGGTGGATACCTTCCAAGGAGCTTCTTGTGATGCCTGCTACGCTTGGGACAGCTGGAGGCAGAGCCAGGCCCTCACGTGCAGCCAGTGTCTCTGGGCAGAGCCAATCCCTTAGTACAAGGAAAGGCCCTAGCAGGGGAGATAAGCTTTGGGGAGGGAAGACACACAGGGCTCAGGAGAAAATAGTTGCTAGAATCCGCCTCCCAGTGGGGGTGGAAGGGTGCAGCCTGGGTAGGAGCTGCTCTCGTCAAAGGGAATCTGAGTCCGAGGGTGTGAGAACCCCGAATGCACCCCCAGAGCATTTCTATACCCTGTTATAGTTCTTGAGTCAGGCCTGATGGTCACTGGGCTGGGTGCAGGGAATGCAGTGCTAAACCAGACACAAATTGCCAATTCCTAGGAGCCTTCATCCAGTGGGGAGAAACTTGCAAACAAATCCCTATAACGTATGGCAAGAAGCACTCATGCTAGACATAACCACAAGGTAATTATGTGGCCGTGGGCAAGTCATTCAAAGGCCTCTTCTCAGTATTCCCACCTACAAAATGGGTATAACTGTAATATCTGCGTTAGAAATGGGATAGACCACACAAAGTGCTTAAGTGAGTAGATGATGATATTATGTGGTAATAGCAATTAAGTGGCAGCTGGGTGGCTCCTAGTTGGGGATGGGAAGCCATTGTGGGTTTAAAAGAAATACCTCTGTTGATATATAATTCACTTGCCATACAATTCACCCATCTAAAGTGTGGAGTTCAATGGTTTTTGACGGGTGTGACATTAACCGCAATCGATTTTAGAACATTTGCCTCCTCTCCAAAAGAAACTCTGCACACTATAGCTACACCCCAACCCTCCTCCCCAGCCCTGGGCAATTACTAATCTTTCTGTTTCTATAGATTTGCTTATTTTAGACATTTCAGAATGGAATCCCATACTGAGTGGCCCTCCATTACTGACTCATTTCACTTAGCTAAGGTTTTCAAGCTCCCTCCTCCCCCACTGTAGCACGCACTTAGGGCCGGGAGGGGTGTGGTCAGATTTCCATTTTGGTAGACAATTTGGTGCAGGGTGAGAGGAAGGGTTAAGGGGATGAGGCTGGCGATCAGGGGAGAGGGTCTCTGTGGGAATGTGCAGATGACAGGCGAAGAGAGGCCTGGATCAGGGTTGTGGTAGAGGGGGTTTCTGGAGAACCTCTAAGACCTGGTTTTACTTGCCCTTCATTCATTCAGTCAACCTGAATGGCAAATTGCTTGTTTCTAGGGAAGTAAGTGATAGAGGATGATCGGGCTCCCTGCTGAGAACTCCCTCTTTTATGAACATGGCACTGTGTTAGACATTGGGAAGTGGATGGAGAAGATAAGTTGATGGTCTGTTTGGCCTGACAGAGGGTGGGGTGGGGAGGGAGTTGGGCAGGGATTCACTGTAGGAATTTGTTTCATCCTGGTGGCTCTGAAGAATTGCTAAAGAGTTTTCAGCAGAGGCAGGATGTGGTCAGTGTTGTGGGAATGGGCTTGAGCAGAAGGACTCCATAGGAGGCTCCTGAGATAGTCCAGGCAGGGCTGATGAGGATCTGGACTCAGCACCAGGCCCAGTAGAGAGTCACTGACAGAACTGTAGAAGAGAAGGAATCAGGGTTTGCTTCAGGCCCTGGATGTCCCTCAGAAATATTAGAGCCATCCCAGACAGCTCTGGAGACTTATAACATTTAGGACATGGGCAGAGGGCTGTGGACAGACAAGGGTTTGAAAAGGTGATTCCAGGAGGCGGGAGGAAAAATAGAGAAAGGGGAGACATCCCTGAGGGAGGAATGAGTCTGAAGAAGGACTCCCATAGGGTGGGATTTTCTCTAGACCTAGGCATCGGGTGGACCCAAGGCTGAGGATGGCAGAGATGCTGTGAGAACAGAACCAGGTGGCACAGATGTTGGCAGGGATGACTGAGATGACACTTGGAAGGGTTGGGCTGGGCTGGGAATGAGGCTGGGAAGATGGTAACAGCCTTGGAGGAGAGGAAGGAGTCATGGGCTGGCCCAGAAAGTCAAAGGGTATGAGGGTGGTGAGAGAGATGTTGGAGCTGATATTTCAAACGAGGAGCCAAGTGGGGTGATGGCAAGAGGTGAAGTGTAGTTGTGGAAGTGAATTTCTAAGGGGAAATATCAGGAGCCAGGATATCAGGCCCAATATCAGGGAGAAGGAAATTGAGGGAACCTAGCGTTGAGGGATAATAGTATGCATATTATCATTCACCGAGTACCTACTAAATGTTAGGCACAGTTCTAAATTCTTTACATATGTTGTTTCACTTAATCCTGACTATGCCCCAATGAGGTGTAGGGTTTTTCTGGGGGTGGGGGAGATAGACTCTCACTATGTTGCCCTTGGTAGAGTGCTGTAATGTCATAGCTCACAGCAACCTCAAACTCTTGGGCTTAAGTGATTCTCTTGCCTCCACCTCCCAAGTAGCTGGGACTACAGGCACCACCCCTACACCTGGCTATTTTCTTTTTTCTTTTTCTTTTTTTTGAGACAGAGCCTCAAGCTGTCACCCTGGATAGAGTACTGTGGCATCATAGCTCACAGCAACCTCCAATTATTGGGCTCAAGCGGGTCTCCTGCCTCTGCCTCTCAAGTAGCTGGGACTACAGGTTCCCGACCACAACGCCCGGCCATTTTTTTTTTTTTTTTTTGTAGAGACAGAGTCTCGCTTTATCGCCCTGGGTAGAGTGCCGTGGCGTTACACTGCTCACAGCAACCTCCAGCTCTTGGGCTTAAGCGATTCTCTTGCCTCAGCCTCCCAAGCTGGGACTACAGGTGCCCGCCACAGCGCCCGGCTAAGCCCAGCCATTTTTAAAATTTTGGTTGCAGCCATCATTGTTGTTTGGCGGGCCCAGGCTGGATTCGAGGCCGTCAGCTCAGGTGTACGTGGCTGGCACCTTAGCCCATTGAGCCACAGGCACTGAGCCAACACCTGGCTATTTTCTTTTGTTGTTGCAGTTGTCACTGTTGTTTAGCTGGCCTGGACAGGGTTCGAACCTGCCAGCCTCTGTGTATGTGGCTGGCACTGTAATTACCTTGTCAAGCCAACATGTAGGTATCATGGTCCTTATTTTATGGTGGAGAAAACTGAAGTACAGAGGCATGAAATAACCTGCTAGTTGGCTCAGCACCTGTGGCTCAACGGGCTAAGGTGTCAGCTACGTACAACTGAGCTGGCGGGTTCGAATCCAGCCCAGGCCCACCAAACAACAATGACGGCTGCAACCCAAAAACGGCCGGGTGTTGTGGCGGGCGCCTGTAGTCCCAGCTACTTGGGAGGTGGAGGCAGGAGACTCGCTTAAGCCCAGGAATTGGAGGTTGCTGTTAGCTGTGATGCCACGGCACTCTATCCAGGGTGACAGCTTGAGGCTCTGTCTCAAAAAAAAAAAACCAAAAAAAAAAACCCTGCTAGTAAGTGTGAACCCCCGGATTGGGACCAGGCCATCTGCCCAGAGTGAGAGCCCATGCTTCTGCCCCCAACACTAGACTGTTCCCCCAGGAATCAGGGTACAGCCAGGCAGGGAGCATTAGTGGGTGTGCTCACAGCTGTTTCCCTTGTTCTGGAAACCGGTCTAGTTCACAGGACACTCCTATTTCCCGGGCAGGGAGGAGGTTAGTTATCCATGTAGGGCAGGGACACTTGGTCCCACTCAATGGCATCGCAGGGTAGAAGGAGGGACGGGGAGTGTGGTAAGAGAGGAAATTTCCTATGCTGTCTCCAGGTCCTGAGGGCAGACTTCAGAATTCATCGGAAATGCCCCCATTGGTTACCAAGCGAAGGCTCAAGCCCTTGACCCCAGGGGCGGCAGGAGACCCCAAGCTCTGACAGCCTCTCTAGAGCCTGTTGCTGTCTGTAAAGTGTGCTGGAACATGAGCTCAACAGTCTGCTTCACTGTCCCCATGCAGAGCAGTGCCTTACCACAGCCACATGGCCGGTAAGATGCACCTCAGCTGGGTGGGCACGTCACTGCTCTCTCCACGGCCCCACCTGCATCTAGTTCTGGGGACAAAGATGGCTATACTTGCCACGAAAGCCAAAACTTGCAGGCTATTTATGCAGGGAGGGAAGACTTTCACTTCCCTCTGTCTTTCTTGGCTTCCTTTCCTCCCACCTCCCCTTCCACCCCCACCAGCAGTGGCCACTGTAGCTTTTTTGGGGGGAGACAGTCTCACTCTGTCACCCTGGGGTAGAGTGTCGTGGCATTGTCATAGCTCACAGCAACCTTAGACTCCTGCGTTCAAGCACTCCTCCTACCTCGGCCTCCCAAGTAGCTTGGACTGTAGGTGTTCACCGTCATGCCCAGCTAATGTTGCTATTTTTAGTAAAGATGTCTCACTCTTGCTGAGGCTGGACTTGAACACCTGAGCTCATCTGCCTGTCTCAGCCTCCCAGAGTGCTGAGATGACAGAGGTGAGACACGGAGCCTGGCCCCACTGTGGCTTTGGCAGGGGCCGGCTGTGGCCGGGGCTGGTGGATGAGGGGCTCCACAGCTGTGATCACAGGTGTCCAGCCCCAGCCCTGCTCAGCCCTGAGGCCTCCTGTGAGCCTCCAGGGGTGGTCAGACTTTACTTCTGGGTCAAGCTGCAAAATTTCCATGTTCCTCGGAGTAAGATCTGACAGTGAAGGCGGCTAGCCCCCCAGCAGCTGGCCTTTAGTCAGCAATCGCGATGGAACAGCTCTGTGCCTTACGAGCCACGTGCCCATGTCCCTGTCGCTCAACCTCCTCCTTGCCCTCAGTTTCCTCATCTATAAGATAGACATAATCAAACCATCTACCTCCCAGGGCAGTCCAGGGGATTAAATGAGCTAACGCACAGGAAAGCACCTAGCACAGAGCCGGGCACATACTAAATGCTTAATAAGTGGAAGTGGTTGCTGTAATTAACTTTGCACTGTGAGAGGAAAGGGCGAATTCCTAGTGGACAGGCACTTCTGACCTTAACCAACTTTGGGATAATGGGTCTTCCCCTCTCATGACAGCCCCTGGGGTTCTGGTGGAGGCCCCCGAACATCCCTGTTTCTGTGGGTTGTTGTGGACAGGCACTTCTGACCTTAACCAACTTTGGGATATTGGGGCTTCCCCCCTCTTGACAGCCTCCTGGGGGCGGTGGGCGGCCCCCCCTGGGGTTCTGGTGGAGGCCCCCAAGCATCCCTGTTTCTGTGGGTTGTTGCTAGAATATGTGGGAGCACCACAGAGATTGAGTGCCTTCACTATTTCCTTTCTTAGATATATTTTGTAACCGAATTATTTAGTCGATGTGACGTACATGCGGCGCATTTTGTCCCACTTCTGTTCATCTGTGCATCCATTCTTTCACTCAGCATGCATACTGAGCCCCAACCAAGGCTGGCGGTCAGCTGGCACGCAGACATAAGGCTTCAAACATTGACATACTAATGAATTGGTTGGTCAATAGCTGCTGTCCCAAGTCCCTAAGCGTTGCCAGCCCCTCCCACCCACTACTCCCACCATGGCAGCTGCCCTGACTCCTCCCCCAACAGACCTTCCCACTCTAGTGCAATTGAAGGGTTAACCGGAGTCTGGGAATTCCTGGAACAATGGCTTGGAGGTGGGAGAGGGGTGTGAAAGGAGCCTGGAGGAGCAAGCACGTGGTTTTGCCTTGACCTGCCAGGAGGCGATTGTCCAGGTATCTGGGTAGAAGGACTAACAGCCTGGCCCTGGCACACCTTCTCAGACCCCAGGGGCTTGACTCAAGCCTCAGGGGTGGAAGCGGCTCTTGCCCGAGAATTTCTGTTTTCCGTTGCTTCCATCCTCAGGCTGGTTTAAGCGTCTGGCAACTCCCCCCAGCACCCTGCCCACCCTGCCACTTTCCGCTCTGCTGTCAGACTTCGCAACTGTCTTTCTTCCCACTGTTTCCACAGCTACTGCAATCACAATGATCTATTAATGCGCAGCCAGTACGTCCACTACTGCAATGATCATTACTGTGCCTTTAAGTCATTTTGGATGGAAAGATGATGCCATTGGTAATTTACTCATTAAAAAGACATGAAGGATCTCCTTCCATCCCTGGGGCCAAGGGCTTGATTCTTCATTTGGTAACTAGTGGGGGACTTCAGAACTGAGTGCCAGCAAGGGGCGAGGAGCTTCTCTGTCTTGACCACAGCCTGTGAGATTTTACAGGTGGAGAACTGAAGCTTGGAGAGGTTAAGTAGTCTGCCCGAGGCCACCAGCTAGCAAGAGGTGAGTCCAGGATTCAGGGCCAGGAGGGGCGACTCCCAAGCCTGTGTGAGGACTGTGCCTCTCACTTCCCAGTCCTGGTCCTCCAGGCCAAGGAGTCATTGCCAGCCATGAGTTAGGAGTCTGCGCTTAGAGGTGGCTATTATCTCTCTACGATACAGACCAGAAAGCTAGGATAGTAGGGATGTTTATACTGGATAGTGTATAAAAAGTACCTGACACAGCAAAACGGCACGATCAGATCTGCCCTGCTCTAACTGGTCCCAGCGCATCTTCCACAGTCTCTCAGGCTCACACGTGTGTAACTGAGATGTGTGGCTCCATGTATAAAGAGGCTGGATTTAGCTTGACCGAAGAACGAGCCATCGTTCTCTCTCCCTCTCTCCTCCCCTTCCCTTCCCACCTGCCTCACACCAAGCCAGCACCTGTCTGCCTCTCTCCATGGTCCTGAAGGCACAGCTGTTTCTCTGGCAAGTGGGGAGCAGACCTCCTAAATCCCGCTCCTGTCCCCTGAATGTCATGCTTGCAGCTGAGAAGTCACCTGGCAATGATTCAAGGTGGCCCCAGAATTCCTAAACCCAAAGTTCCCAGAAACCCCTGTGGCCTTTCTGCATATCGCCCCCTCTTTCTCCTAATGCTGCAGAGTCATTGACGCCCTGAGTTCAGTGACCTGGTTGGCCATGCAGGGATCTGGAGCTGGCGTGTGTTAGGAGGGGGGCCAAACCCCCCAGCGAGGTGTTTTTCCAGTGGGACCTGTAGCCCTTATTTCTTTCGTGAAGTTCTCTGATCAGAAAACAGACCCTCCTCTGGTTCTTCTTCTCTCACTATTTATTCTTTTCCTCTTCAAATACTTACTAAGAACCCGCTAGGGCCTGGCCCTAGGTTAGATTGAGGGATACCAGGATGGAGGCTCCCTGGTTCCTGCCCTCAAGGAGCTTACGGTCTAGAGGAGGACGACCACAAGGAACAATGACACGAGGTGGTAAAGGAGAAACAAGAGTTGTGCAAGATGCTATGGGAGCCCCAAAAGGAGCCGATTACTCGCTGTGGGAAGGTTTTACTGGGGATGACTCTTAAAAGATAATGAAGAGCTGTCAAGGTGGCAATATGGTGATGACGAAAGGCATTCCAATAGGGAGGACAGTGGGTGCAAAGACTCCGAGGCATAAAAGTGTATCCCTTTGATGGGGAGCCAAGATCAGGCTCGACTTTTTTCTTTCTTTCTTTTTTTTGAGACAGAGTCTTACTATGTCGCCCTCAGTAGAGTGCTGTGGCATCACAACTCACAGCAACCTCAAACTCTCAGGCTCAAGAGAGTCTCTTGCCTCAGCCTCCCACGTAGCTGGGACTACAGGCGCCCGCCACAATACCTGGCTTTTTTTTTTAATTGTAGTTGTCATTGTTTATCAGGCCCAGGCCGGGCTCAAACCGGCAGCTCATAGCTCACCACTGAGCTACGGGCACTGAGCCCAGGCTTGACTTTTCAAAGATGTCATCCTGGCTGTAATAGGGGGGAGAGGTTGGAAGGGGCAAGGCTGGAACAGAGAGACCAGTGAGGAGGAGGCTGATGACATCTCCATGCCAACAAATTGAGGGAGTGGCCTGACAGGTGGGGACGGACATGGGGTACAGACATTAGAGAGGTGAGGGGGTAGGAGGTCATACCTAACTGTGTTGTTAGGGTTGGGGCCCCTGCACACAGTGTGAACAGGGCCTTGGGCAAATGGGAGGAGAGGCATCAGCAAGAAGGAGTTTGATGTCACTCTGTCCTGAAGAAACTTGGAATGGGACTGGGGGCTGTTACAACTCTGAGAGGTGAAGGGGACAGGGCTTGGGGGGGGCCTACATGAGAACAGAGGAAATTTCTCAGAAACCCAGCTTCTTCCTCAGGGAAGGGCGACAGCCCTGCCAACCTCTGAGGATGGTTCTGAGACTAAATGAAATAATTTAGGTACCATCCTTAGCAAGCTTCCTGGCACCAAGAAAGACCGTCGTCATCACCATCATCATTATCCTTAACTCCATTTCCATGCTGAAGTCAAGAGCCTCAAATCATCAGAAAATAAAATAACCAAACGACTGCCCAGAGGCCCTGAAATCAGTCTCAGGGTTAGCAGAGCCCTGCCTGTGCCCTCTCCTGGGGAGGCTGGGGCAAGTCCAAGAAGAAAGAGGGGAGTTCAAGAGCTGGAGGAGCCTGGAGATCTTGGGGGCACCATTCCAGGCTTGGGACACACCCCCAAGTGTGTCCTGTCTCCTAGCGTCCTGTCTGTCCTTAAACCTTCCGTCCCACCCTCGCCCACCTGATTAACCAAGTTCAAGAAGAGCTGAGCTCACTAGGTGGAGCGATCTGTAAACCCGGCCCGGTGAAGCCACTGGCTCTGGCGCTTCACCTTCCTGTGTGATCTGGAGGGAGAGCTTGGTTGAGAATGGATGTAGATCCGGGGTGAGGACGGCACGCTTTCTCCCTTTCATGGCAAGAGTGGGGCCCACAGAGGAAAGGAGGCGGGCGTGTCAGGGTATAGAAAGAGCCCCACAAGATCTCAGGGTGGCTGCAGCATGGAGCCTTGGGCTGGGGTCTGCAGAGGCCGTGCCTGTCTGCTCCTGCCAGCTGGCCTGGACCCGGTCCACCCTCTCAGGCCTCCATCCTCCCACCTGCCACACCACCCCGCCCTGCTGCAGTCCTGGAGGAAGTGCCCTGCTCCCCGCTGTCTCCAGCCGCTGAGGGGAGGCTTGGGTAAGGGTCCCCACTAGAAGCCCAAGCCCCTTCTCCAGGAGGAGGCCTCTTCCTCTCCCCTAGGGGAGCTGCTGGAGTGTCTGTGGACCCAGGCTAGGCGCCACCCCAGGGCTGCTGAGGCTGGAGTGGCGGACAGGCAGCCTTTCTGAGGTCCTGGCCGTCCTCTCTCTACAGTCTCGGAGCAGCGTACAGCAGGGGGACTGGGACGGGGCCCGGAGGCTGGGCCGCCTGGCCCGGCTGCTCAGCATCACCTTCATCGTCATGGGGATCGTCATCATCATTGTGACTCTGACCGTCAACTTCACAGGTGAGGCCCGGCCCCTCTGCACAGAGCGAGCCGGCTTATGGGGTGTGAGGACTGCCCAAGGGTGTAGCCCTGCCTCTGGGGCTGGGTGGGGGCGAGGGTAAGGGCCTGTGGGGGCCATAGATTTATCCTCCCACTCCACAAAAGTGACCCAGTCTGGGCAATGACCTGCTGAGGGGGGCTGGTTTTGCTGACTCGTCTCACACCTGGAAAGTGAAATCAAGAAACAGAAAAGGGTGTGGCAAGAGCACAGGCCCAGGGTTGGCTCTGACGCCCTGCGACCTGGGCTGGTGCCCTGCCTGGCTGACCCTCCCTGTGTCTATGCACGAAGTGGCAGGAAGAAGCTTCTCTAGTGCAGAGGCTTTTATGAGTGACCCAAGATAATGGATGTGACTATGCTTTGTCAATGGTGGGCTGGGTACATCTCTGCAGAGACATTCAGGACACACCAGACGTAAACAATGATACTGTGCAATTCAGGAACTAACACTTCTGTGAGTGCCCGAGGTGGCGCAGTGAGTTTATCCATGCAGGGGACTCTTAGCTGCTCATGAGGTCCAGCCTCAGCGTTTGGGGGCTATCCGCGTCAGAACTGTCCATTTTCTTCCCATTACCCACCCACACTGGGAGCTCCCCGGGCGGTTCTACCCATTGCAGTGATCAGCTGAAGCGCTTCGTGCCCCACGGACCCGCAGCAGGGGTCACCGGGGAACGTGTGGGAATGTAGAGTCAGGCCCCATCCTAGACCCACTAAAGGGGAATCGGCATTTTAATGAGATCCCCAGCCCAGTCATTAAAGAGTGCGTGTCACTGGTCTAATGCGTAGTGTTCACCTTGGTGCAGAAAGCCTGGGACTCGGCTGTGGGCCTGTGAATAACCTTGGCCACTTCGGAGAGGGAGGTATTTGGATTTGTAAGCAGCCTGCCTGGGCTCAGAATCCAGGTCCTACACATTCTAGCAGTGTGGGTTAAAGCGTGTTCCATAAGCTCTCTGAGCTTCCGTTTCCTCCATAAGTGCAGAGTCTGACTGCCACGCAGGTGTGAGGGAAGAGGGGCCCAGCGGCCCGGGACATTAGCTCCAGGATCACCTTACAGAGCCTCAGTCTCCTTTGTCCTGCTGCTGCTTGTCCTTTTAGCCAGGAATTTTCAATGCCAAGTGACAACTATTGAACTTAAAGTGGCAAAGGGAATTTATCAGCTTTCACTAAAAAATTCAAGCACAGATTGCTCTATCTTTTTTTTTGAGACAGAGCCTCAAGCTGTCACCCTGGATAGAGTGCTGCGGCATCACAGCTCACAGCAACCTCCAATTCCTGGGCTCAAGCGAGTCTCCTGCCTCTGCCTCCCAAGTAGCTGGGACTACAGGCACCCGCCACAACGCCCGGCTATTTTTGTTTGGGTTGCGGCCGTCATTGTTGGTTGGCAGCCCGGGCTGGATTCGAACCCGCCAGCTCAGGTTTACATGGCTGACGCCTTAGCCCGCTGAGCCACAGGTGCCGAGGCAGATTGCTCTATCTTTAGGCATGGCTGTAGTATCCAGGTGCCCAAATGATGTTGCCAAGAATCTGTCCTCTCCATTGTGTTGGCCTCGTTCCCAGGCAGGATCTCTCCTTACGCTGGCAAGATGGCAAGGAGCAGCTGTAATAGTGACCCCAAGAGTAGCCCACATTTTAATCAGTCCAGTAACTAAGCTGGGGGAAAAGAGTGCCTCTTTGTCAACAGTTATAGTCGCAGGACCGATTCTGATTGTCCCAGTTAGGGTGACATGCCCATTTCTGAACCCATCACCGAGGCTGCAGTCCTCTCCCTGGCAGGAGTTCCACCAAGGCCCCCAAACCAAAGAGGTCGCTGACCCTGCACCTGATTCCTGTTACCATTTGCCACTAGGAAACAAAAACCCAAATCCTCCAGTCAGGGACTTGAGGAGCCAATGTTCTGAGCTCTGTTCTGCCTTAACTATTCTTTTCTTTACAGTCCAGAAGAAATAACACTGGGAGCTGTGCTGACAGAGGCGGGCCGGGCCAGCTGGAGAGTTCTGAACGCGCGCACACCTACACACCACAGGGCACAGGGCGGGGGCTGCCGAGCGTCCACCTGTCCCCAAGCTTCAAAAGCACAGACTTGGAGGGAAACCCCTAAGTCACCTCAGTGTCAGCCCACATTGGATGAGAGAATCTGGAGGAAAAGGAAGGAAGAAGGAAGGAAGGAAGGAAGGAAGGAAGGAAGGAAGGAAGGAAGGAAGGAAGGAAGGAAGGAAGGAAGGAAGGAAGGAAGGAAGGAAAATTTACTGTGGAACAAAGGAAGAATGTGTTTTAATCTGACGGACACATCCCAGCATTTTGACCCTATGCTCTGGCTTGTTTCACATCCCCACAATTTCCTGGGCTCTGCCAAGCAGCATAAACTGCCAGAATGAGAAGAAAACCAGCCCCACGAACAAGACCAACTGACGGGGAAAGAAGCAGCACAGTCCTTTGTGTCTATGGACCAGGAGCAAAGACATGGGACTTTACCTTTTGTATTTTTCTGGAGGGGGAAGAAAATAGACCACTTGCATGCTTTGTGCCACATCCCTGCTGTGATCCCAGCTGGCACCCCAAGCTCAGAAGCAAAGCTGCCCTCAGCACAGGCCCTGGATCTCCGCTGGAAAGGGGCAACTGCCACACTTAAACCCTCCATGGCAAGGTGGAGGCAGAGAGAGGAATGATGGTGAAGGCAGGTACAGGGACAGCATGACCCAAGGGCCTCTTTTCAGACTTCTCAGCTTCAGGAGCATCTCTGCTGAGGACTCTGCCCCAGCCGATCTCCTAGGACAACTCAGTCTGCCTCTGGCTTCCTACCTGTGCTGCAGTCTGGAGCACTAACCAAGAACTCCTGGTACCTGATCTGGTCAAGGTCAACCAGCGGGGAAGGGGGGAGTCTGAGCTCCCATCTTGCCATGGGCTCCTCTGTGATCTGGGATATAACCTTGGGCTCCATGCAGACTGGCTCAGGAGTCTCTATGCAGATTGGCTCAGGGGTCTCTATGCAGAGTGGCTCAGGGCCCCATGTAGAGTGGCTCAGGTGGGACATGGCTTCAGGCTCCCATGCCATCCCCATCTGATGCTCTGTGCCCGGCCCTATGGCCCTGGCCATCCACAAACCGCAAAGACTTTCTTTGGAAGAGGATTTGGGACCACCCTTAGGTCTTCCCACAGACTCCCATACAGTTGGGGGTGTTTGCGCTGCCTGCAAGGGAGTGTTCCAGAAAGCTTTTAGGAAGATGTGCTTATTTCCCAAATCTAGAGAGTCCCAAGACACAGGGAAGGGCTTAGCCAAAGGTCCAGTCTGCAGAACAGTTGGGAACCCGGGGTTTGGGAGTGCCCTGGGGCAGAGGCTGGACTCCATGGCCTCTGTGTCTTAGGACTTAATGAGAAAGGAGCCATGCAGGGCCCTTGGCCTCCTCCCTGGTTTGGGGCCCCATGATCCTCTCCAGACTTCTCCCTGGCACAGGCTCTACCTAAAGGGGCCTTTGCTGCTTCTGCCTGCCCTGCTGCTTCAGCTCCCAGACCCAGGGATGCTGCAGGCCTTCCTACCCTGGGAGGTTTGGCCAGGGTCACATCCGTCAGTGGAAGGGGCAGGTTTCCAGCTACAGCCAGACTGGCCCAAGGCTGGGAAAGCCTGTGTCCCGTGCATGCCATCAGGACCTTGATGTCTCTTCTCCAGGCCCTTGCTAGTCATCTCTCCCCTCCTCAGATGCTGCAGGATAGGAGGAGCAGGTCGGTAGAGAGACTGCCTGCCAGGAGGGGCTCTGCGTGCAGCGACCAGGCATGCTGGGTAGGCCCCTTTAGCACTGGTGTTACTTCACGTCTCCCACCTGGGGAATAAGCTCCAGTCTCTCCCACTCCTAAAGCAGGGCTGACTGGGATTGCTTTATGGGATCTTTAAGGTCAAAATAGAGATGCCCTGTTTGTTGTGGCTAGGTGAAATCAGGTACTGGTGTCACTGGTGAAGTCAAGCCAGGCCAGAGGAGGCTGAGGTCTGTGGAATTGGCTGCTCACAGCTCCATCTCTAGAAGGCAGCGTCATGAGTGGATGGCCTCCTGGCAGGCCTGGGTTCCAGCTTCAGCAACCAAGGAAGAAGAGAGATGACTGAGAGAGTCACATGGGGAGAATGGTGCCGAGGGACTGTGTGCAGCCTCTGTGTGCCCTCAGGGCGCAGCCTGCCCAGACCTTCTCTTTCCCCAGTCGTCACACTCAGACAAACAGGCTCTGCTGTGCCCTCCCTATACCTAGACACCTACACATCGTTCATACTCAAAACCAGGACAGTCGAGGGCCCTGCTTAGGGATGGCCTGCAGACAATCCCAGGAATGGGCACAGAAGGAACCTTCATGCAAGGATGGCTTGAGAGCTTCCCTGTGGTGCCAGGGATGTAGCTCAGAGGCCCCTAAAGTTTGTGGCCCTAGAGTAGAGGCCCCAGATCACAGGACAGGAGGATAGCTTGATGCCCTGAAGGAGACAGCCACCCGAACACTAGGAAACTGTGAGGAAGGATCTCTGCAGCCCCTGCCCCTGGCAGCCTGGCATCCCCAGCCCAAGTGGAGGCTGGAGGGGTCAGAGGCCCTGCTGTCCCAGCTCCTGCTTGGATCTAGTTGCCAGGTATGTGAAGACAGCGATCCCTACCACAGCCTCTCCCTGCATCCCCTAGGGAGCAACAAGAACTACCTTCCACCATCGCCATCACCACATGCACCAGTGATGCCTCTGTATTTCTTAGCATGGAAAAAAATAAAACTGAACATACATGCTCACCTCCAGACTGTGTGTTGGGCTGCTGGGGCAAAGGGGGCTCCTAACAACTAACAGGGAGAGTGATCACTCAGCCTATGGGCCTAGGCTTGGGGCTGGGAGCCAAGCGCCAGGGAACCTGAGCCCTGTGGCCAACTAGAGGTATTCTGGGGAGATGTCATTTAACATCTCTGGGGCTCAGTCTCTCCAACCTTAAGGCAAGTGAGGAATGCTAGTTCCGCCTTCCCGGGCTTTTCTTTCTGTGTAGATCTCAGGCCTGGAGAGAGCAGGGCAGGAAACTGGCCCTTGTTGACTACTGGCAAGTGCTGGGCACTTTACACTCGGGAAAGCCACACTGTAATCCTACGAGGTCACTAGTACTCTTATCTCTGGGTTCAGATTGGCAAACTGAGGCTTAGAGAGGTTTAGGGACTTGTCCCAGGTCATCCCAGGCCTGGCACACAGAAGGTACTGAATAAATCTTGGTGAATTGACAATTCCTAGGCCAGTCTGGCCCCAAAGTCGGCTTCTTGCTGCCTTGCTTTGCTTCCCAGAAAGAAAAAGGCCCACGGAAGGGAGGTGAGAGGCACTTGTCAGGGGAGAGGTGGGAGGGGGATTTGTTTTCCAGCCTGCAGTGCCAAGGTGGCAGGGGCCTGAGGGGGGTAAGCTAAGGGAGGAGGTGGTGTGGACAGGTGGCCATTGGGGGGGGTGCAAAGGGTGGGGTGGGGGTGGGCATCTCAGGACCCAGGAGGTAGCAGAGCGGAGAGCATGGGGCTGGAGCTGAAGCAGGCCTACCTGGGTTCAAATCGTGCCTGGTCGCTTGCTAGCTGGGACCGGTGGGGAAACTCCGTAAATTCCTTGTGTGTCTGCACCTCCCCCAATCCGAATGGGCTAGTGGGCAAAAAGATAATCCTGGTAAAGTCTCAGGTGCAGCAACTCCAGCTGGAGACTGTGCCTGTCCCTCTCCATGAAGTGAGCCACCTGATTAGGACAAAACAAGGCACTGAAGCCGGAGTGGTCTTGGAGACTGAGCACCTGCCCTGCCACTGGTCTTTCTGCTGAGGCCAAGCCCCACGCCCTGCCCTGTCTGTGAGTGGGGTCCTGCACAAGCAGGGGCGCATCTCACAGGCTCCGTGAAGGTTTGCCCATGAGTGGACAAATGCCTGTCCCGATGGTCCTCCCACCTCCCCACTCCCCTGTGCTTATTCAGACCCTGATGGAGGGGTCAGTAGGGGATCACCTGCTCACCTCCCATCCTTCCCCAGGACCGCTGCTGTCCCAGTGAACCACGTGCCCATCCGTCTCATCTCTTGCTTCCATCCAAGTCGATTTAACTCAATTCAACGAACACCCTCCATATGCAGGTCAGAGCCAGCCAGGGATGTGAAGGGACAGATGACCCCAGGCCCTGGCTTTATAGAGCTCATGATGCTGAGAGGAGGGCAGGTGGGCCTGGTGCATAAATTCTCCCGCTGGAGCTCCCCAGATGAAGGCCGAAGCAACCTTTGCCTGGGGGTGGGGTGGAGGAGTCTTCCCCAAGGGGCCCTGGGGACACAAAGATGAGGGACAGGCTTCCTGGACCATCTGACCTGTGACTTAAAGGAGAAGGTCTATGGCAGACAGGGGGGAGTCTATAGTGGCCGGGGGTGTGTGCCCCATGGATGAGGGCAGCCGGGAGCAGAACCTGGTGGTGCAGAGGGCTGCCCTGGAGGTCCAGGGAGGGAAAGAGTGGGGCAGTGGCTTCCACCAGGAGTCTCCCAGGCTCTGTGTCAGCAGAAGTTCATCCTGGCAAGAGCAGGGGCCAGGTGAGCGCTTGCTATGTGCCAGGCGCTGGGTTCCCTGCCCTGCGTGAACTATCTCGTTTAATCCTCACGCCTCCTGAGGGATCGTCCCATTTTCCTGAAAAGAAATTAAAAGGAGTGAGGTCCAGCGATTTGCCCAAGGTCCTACTGTCAGGAACCGGTGCAGCAGGATGGTCCTTGAGAAGTGTGCTCTGGTGGCGAGTGCCTCTCTGGGCCTTAGACAGCCTGTGTGCTAATGCCAGGGAGTTGGCCATTT
Source organism: Arctocebus calabarensis (assembly GCA_963573935.1). NCBI lineage: Eukaryota > Metazoa > Chordata > Mammalia > Primates > Lorisidae > Arctocebus > Arctocebus calabarensis. The sequence goes on along the minus strand of CAUYON010159664.1, from coordinate 12,547 downwards.
CCTGTCCTTTAAGTGCATGTCCGGCCAGTGACGGTCATATTTCTTTGCAGTTTTCTGTTTTGGTGCTGCGTCATCGGGATGTTGTCAAAGGCATTTTCAGCCCCACCTGGGTGTCTAAATTAAGACGAAATGCCACCAGTGCAATGCCATCAACTTAGTCACACTCAGGTGAGCAGGCTCCTCTACACGCACCATCAGTGACAGTCACACCCCTTTACTGCCCAGCTTGGTGACCTCGACATTTCTTTTTTTCCAAGTTTTTTTTCTGATTCCATGTAAAATGAAGTGCTATTTTTTTTCAAGTTCTTTAAAGCATGACATTGGTGCTTTGATAGGGATTGCGTTAAATCTGTGGTTTTACCTTCTTACTTTCTTATTTGTCTTCATGCCCCCTTGTCTCAACTCTTCCCATAGTGGTTTTCAGTTGTGATTAAGATTATTTAACTTCAACATAGTGACCAAACAACAATCAATAAGTTTTTAAATTTTCTTCCTTCTTTCTCCTTCACTCTGTTATTTTTAAATGCATGGTTTCTGCTTGGGTGTAACATATAACACTTCAGATATGTTTTCCATCCTTGTCTCAATCTTGTATAGTCTTTAATTTGTATCAGTATTTATTAACATCCTCATCACTAGTCTTTGCTGAATTTCTTCCATTTATTGTTTTTTAATAGTATAATAGTAATTGATAACTTACCTTGTGTGTTATTTTTGAGAAGTCTATAGTTAGTACTGTCCATTAGCCCTGGTAATTTTTTTTTTTGAGGTCTTTGAGATTTTTCTTTGTTTTCAATGGAATACTTTTACTACTAAGTGTCTCAGAGTTGTTTGATTTGGGTAAATTTTTCTAGACACCTGATAATTCTAAAATGTTATTTCAGGTTTTTTTCCCAACTCTGGGAAGATTCATTTCCTTATATATTAGCTATAAGGAAATAATCATATATATATGATTATTATATATATATAATTAACATAATTATATATAATGTATATGTTATGTATATATTTATTTCCTTATATATATTAATTTCTTTAGTATTACAGGATTGAATATTAGTTCTCTTGCATGGTTTTGGTTTTCTTCTTCATGGATTCCAATTACAGGTGTTTTAGTCACATCTTACCTGTCATGTATTTGTGTAATTTTCTCTCTGATGCTCTGATTTCTTTTTGTCTCTTTTAAATTCTCTTTACTGTTTTCCTACCTATTATTAAATTGTTTTATTGGATCAATTATTGCCCTCTTGTAATTTTGTCTTTTGTTATCCATTTCTTTCTAAAGTTCAATCAATTCTCTATTCATTTCTTCCTGTTTGTGTGGGTGGGGAATGCATTTCTTCTGCTTAGTTTTGAATTTTTAATTCAAGGTGATTTTCTTTGAATAAAATGTTTGTTTGAATCCATTTAACTGTTTGGAGTATTTTCATGCAATTTTCTTCTGCTCGATGTTTTTTATTTATTTATTTATTTATTTTCAATTAAATCATAGCTGTGTACATTAATGCAATCATGGGGTACAATGTGCTGGCTTTATATACAATTTGAAATATTTTCATCAAACTGGTTAACATAGCCTTCACGGCATTTTCTTAGTTATTGTGTTTAGACATTTATATTCTACATCTAGTGAATTTCTCATGAACCCTTGTAAGATGCCCCTTGGTGTGGTCCCACCAATTACCCTCCCTCCACCCAGCCTCCCCCCTCCCCTCCCCTCCCCCTCCCCTTTCCCCTTCTTCTTGGGCTATAATTGAGTTGTAGCTTTTATAAGAAAGCTATAAAATTGGTTTCATAGTAGGGCTGAGTAATGTTTTATTGTGGTATTTTGTCACAAGGGATTTGTGTTGGATCTTGATTTGTTATTTCTGCAATAAGTCTTTTTTCCTCTTTGTTTGGTCGTTTCCAGGTGTTTTATAGAATTTTTAGTTTATTGATGTCTCCTCTTCATGACAGCAAAGTGCAGATACTTTGGACAGATTTGGTTGTGGGGGTAATGTGTATCTATTTTGTGGAGCAGGAAGGGTAACATGACTTTCAAATTATTGACTTCCTTTTTTTATTATAGATGCATAAAATTCTCACCTTTGTTTATTTCCCCTTCACTGTCCATTTTCCTCAGCATACTTCTTTTGTCCTTTGTGACAATTTCCTCAGCCCAGAAACGACCTGTTTTGAAGAGGGCTCTGTCATGTCACAGATACTTGTAGATTCTTTCCTCTTACTTCATATTCTGATCTCCAATTACATTTGTGAATAATTTCAGACTGAGGGACAGCAGTTCTTCTCTCTGGTGGTACTTCAGATCTACCCTTTCATCTGTCACTGACTCCTCTCTGAGGGATCGTTTATTTCAGACTGAGTGCTCACCACCAAGGTTGCTTTAGGGTAGAAATGAGGTACTGCTGGGGATTTCTTGCAGTACTATCTGCAAGGGATTTGGTATTTTTTTTGGGGGGGTTGTGTGCTTGTTAATTTATTTAATAGTTATTTTTAAAAATGGGTATTCTTTTTCTACATTTTTGGTGGAAATAATGTGAGATGGGAACCTAACAAATTTATATAAATTTTTTTAACTTAAAAGAAAGCAATTTATTTAACTTTAAAAGTTACGATGTACCTTTTTACAATTTAGTCTTTTGTAGTCTCTTCTTGGTCACATAGCGTTGATAAATGAACATTATTTAATCTCAAAATTTAGCCCACATTCTGTGTATATTTTTATTACTGACATCTACTTTAATTTCACTCAGATTAAAGAATATACTCAAGTCAATTTTATATTTTTATTGCTCAAATAATCTAAATATTTACTGAAAGTTGTCTTTTGTATCTCTAATCACAGTTTTTTTCTTTAAAAAATAATTTTATTGCAGACAGTTTTTGCTTTATCCATATTGAAAGTGTTTTTTCATACCTATAAATTTAAGATTGACATTCCTTTCTCCTGAACAGTAGTTTCTCATAAATTATTCTTGTATACTTTGACAATACATTTTGCTATAAAATATAATTTGATTTATATTGTATATATACTGCTGCTTTCTTTTGGTTAGGATTTGGCTTATATATGTATATATTTCATTTTTTAATTTCTAGTCTCCATGAATCCTTATGTATAGGTCATGTCTTTTAGAAGGTATGTGAGTTTTGTTTTCTTGTTATCAACTCTAACAACCCTTTTCTTTTAAGGAGAGTAGTTTAGCATAGATACAATTAAGGTAATTATTGAACATTGTGATTGAAATCTGCTACTGCCTGTTTGTTTTCTGATTTTCTGATCTATTTAGTCTCTTCTATATGGCTTTTATTTTTCTTTATTCTTTCCCTCTTTTGGATTCAGAAGTATTTGCAATTTTCTTTTGTCTTGTCTTACACCCATTAATTTATAAGTTTTAGTAAAATATACATTGTTGCTTTGCTAAATTTAAGCATAAAACAGCAACTTTCCAAATCTCAAAGACCTTTATTTTTGCTCAAAGACCTTTTTTATTTGCTATAATATCCATGTATTTTTATTCTGTATGTATTTCAAATACAAAAACAAAATGCTGTGTTAGTATTTTTGTTTTGAACTGTTTGAAAACAACTAACTCTTACCCCCCCCCCAAGAAAATTTAGAGATGTATTCCCTGGAGGATTTCTTTTAGTGCAAATCCCTTGAAATTAAGTATTTTAGTTTCATATAAAAATGACTCTTTACTTTCATTTTTTGAATCTGTCCGATGGATATAAAAACTCACAATGGCTCTCATTTCCTTACTATAAAATCTATAAATATCTCTCCATTTTCTCCTGGATTTTGTTAGTTCTGCTGAAGAGTCATACTTTCACATCAACGTTGCTATTTTGAAGGTAAAATATCTATTGCAACTGGCTGGCTTTAAGATTTCCTTTATCTTTGATTTTCTGCAGCTTTATTGTAAAGCCCCTAGATTTGTTTCATTTTTGGTATTGAGTTTGGGGAGTCCTTAAGGCGTCTTGAATCTATGTTTTGTAATCTTTAGTTGCTTTTGTGAAATTCCTGGCCTATATTACTTCAAAGCCTTTTTTCAGTCTCAAGTCTCTCCAATTTCAGATGTTTAGCCTCTTGACTATGTGCATTAGATCTTACATTCTCTTGTACGGTTTCCTTTCTCTCTTTCTGTGTGTCTGCTCTTTATTTCCAACCTCTCTTCCAGTTCACCAGTTCTCACTGGCAGTGTCTGCAGCTGTCCCACATGCTTGTCATGTTAACACCTCTTTATTTTCTTACATATACTGACCACGATTAATTTAAGTCTTCATCTGATTACCACAATATCCTGATCACTTGTCTGACTTCTTCAAATTTCCTTTAGCATTTTTTCTCTTGCTTTGGGGTGATTTGGTTCTGTTCGATGAAATGTGTGTTAATTTTTTTATTGAATATCAGTAGGATTTTTTTTTAAAATGGACATTTCTACATGAAATTACTTCCTTTCAGAGAATAGAAATTTTTTTCCTTTTCTTTTTTATTTGTCAAATTGAGTAAAGGAAAACCATCGCTATTTTGTCAAAACTGGTTTAATTCCTTATGTAAAATTTTCCTTTCTCTTAAGACACAGTGATTTGAAATGTTTCAGCTGAAAACCTGTGGTTTGAACCAGGCCCCTCCCTTGGTGGTGGTACAAACATCCCTAAAGGAATCGATCTCTCCCCATGTTATTTGGGATGTTCATCACTGTTTATATTCAGTTTGTGACCACCACATCCTGCACAGGTACAGCCTAGTAATTAGCAAATGCCTTGAGGGAAGTGGCACGTGGAATGTCCACTTGAATTCCCTGTGGTTTCCTTTATTCCAAGGAAGTCCTAGCTGCCTTGATAGCTTTTGATCTCACCTTTTGTTGCTGGAGCCCAAGGTGACAGCTGCAAGTTTTAGGTCACCGTGTTCTCTTTAGTCACCAGTGCTGTACAGGGAGTCAGCAAACCTACCAAGGACGGAACGTAGCCAGAGAATAATCTAGAACTCACATCATTTTATTTCCACTCTTTCTAGTAGAATTGTTGTATTCAATCTCTGCTGTCTTTTATTTTCTTTTTAGACAGAGTGTCACTTTGTCGCCCCTGGTAGAATGCCATCGTGTCATAGTTCACAGCAACCTCAGACTTTTGAGCTCAAGCAATTCTCCTGCCTCAGCTTCCCGAGTTGCTGAGACTACAGGTGCCCACCACAACACCTGGCTATTTTTAGAGATGGGGTCTTGCTCTTGTTCAGGCTGGTTTTGAACTCCTGAGCTCAAGCAATCCCGTGGCCTCCCGAAATGATAGCCTTACAGGCATGAACCACCATGACCGACCCCAATCTCAGTTCTCTTAATTGTTATGAGTCCTTCAACCATCGATATGTAGTTTTTTAAAAGAATATAAGTTTTATAGTTGTTTGATTGGGATGAATATATTGATACCAATTAATTGACACAAAGAGTTCATCTTCCAATTATTCCTCAGACTTCACTTTTATTGTCTATTTTTTCTGTAGTGTAAGTATCCTAAAATTAGAATTATCAACGTCCTTATTACTAAATGAATGTGTGAAACATAAATAAGGCCCATGTAATACTTATCAAATATGTATTCATGGACTAGAACCCAGAGAATTTAATCTTTTTAGTCCATGTGTGTTTTGAAAGCTGCTTTTGGTCTACTCCATGAATTTCGTATTTTAAGTACATTTATTTCACATCAAGGTATGAATGGTCAAATTGCATACACACTTTTGTTCAATATGTCTTAGATTAAATATGTCCTAGATATAACTGTACCGTACATAGCGTTTTCTCTGTGCATTAGAATATATGTAGTGACTTAATTTTTGAAGTGACCGTTGTAGGCATTTTTTTTCCTGTTGAAAATTTGCGTTAGTATCTTTTCTCTTTGGTTGTGCTACCGAAATTTATATAATCAATGACTTGAGGTCTTCTAAACTTAGCAGGGGCTTAGTTTTGCTTATATTATGAAGCTTTTATGGCCTTATGCTGAATATCATTTTCCATTTTCTTAACTACTTTCAAGGTAGCAGTGTCAGTTACTTAAATAGTTAGGCACAGTCTAAAAATTTCGTGTTTAAGCAGATTGAAAGCCAGGCCCCTCTGAAGACACAGGGCAGACAGTTGTCATCAGACAGGCACTAGGGGTGAAGGAAAGAGTGGTGTGGCCCGTTCTTTTATTCTATCTCTTTAATTCTCCTGGGCTTCTAGTAGTGGTGGTCCATGTGTTTTAACGGGGCATGGTTTAAGCCTTTCAGAATGATACCAGCTGGCCTTAAGTGGACTTTGAGGAGTGAACATGTAACTAATGACTTATGGGTAGGAAGGTCCGAGCGATTTTTGCTGCTGTTCTCAGACATTCTCTACTGCTCACTTCCCTGGCAGGGGACACCCTGATGCTTTCCTAGACCTTCCATCCACTTCTTTTCATCAGCAATCGGTTTGAAGATACGTGCTCTGATGCACAAATCTGTGCTCAAGCAACTGTGAGATTCTTCCAGTGAAGTTATTTTCCTTTTGTGTACTTTATGCCCACAAGGAAATAAATTATCCTAGATGGGCTAAAACAAAAATAGGTGTACATATCCTCTGCTGTTCTTTTTTCTTTGAATCCCACTACTCTGCTCTTTCCCCCCAATCAAGTAGAGGGGCAGCAGCAGCTCCTAAAGAGATGGTTAAATACAGGTGAGACACCAAACTTTCATTCTCCCAGGAAGAACCATTCTCTGGACAATGTGTTCATTTATACATATTTTGCATTTCATAAAAAGACTCAAGCGTAGCTTCACTGGAAGAAATGACGAAGCTACCAGATGTGTATTTACACGCAGAATCACCATGTCTTGGAAGGTCATGTAGGTAAAGTGACACAGGTGCACAGGATCAGGGGCTACAAGACTGTGAGAAGCATTGTAATTGGTGGTGTGGTTGGCTCCAAGGGCGTACAACTCCTGGTAAAAATTCATAGCAAAAATAAATATCACCTTCCTATGTTTTTAATACAATGTTGTATTACTGAGAAATTCATAAATTTCTGAAAAACACAAAAAATACTTTGTATTTACATATAAAAACAGATTATCTTCTAGGCTCAGATTATAGCGCATATATTTACATGCACAAATGGACATTCAAGATGTTAAATGCAGAACAGTTTGTATTACTTGTGACTGTGAATTTAATGGACTTCATTCACTGACTAATTTTAATATGTATTTTTTCTCAATTTTTGTGACAAACATAAGTAGCTAATCAGAAATTTTCAAAGTAACCTACAAGAGGAGTGACATTGTTTAGGAGAACTCTTTGCAGTGACAGAAATATTGCTCTTCATTGTCCAATTTCTTGTGACCACTTGTCACATGTGGCTTTTCTGTACCTGAAATGTGGTTAGTGTTGCTAAGAACATACATTTTTTAAGGATATCTGTTACCTTAAACATTTATTTATTTATTTCCTTGTATTGGGGATATTCAGATTCCTCTCTTGTAGCTTTTTAACATATATACAAGAAAAAAAGAAAGGAAGGAAGGAAGGAAGGGAGGGAGGGAGGGAGTGAGGAAGGAAGGAAGGAAGGAAAAAGAAAGAAAGAAAACAATCTGGAGATTTCTCAGAACACTTAAAACAGAACTACTATAGGATCCAGAAATTGCATTGCTAGGTATTTATTCCAATGAAAGGAAAGGGATATATCAAAAGGATATCTGTACCCTATAGCACTAGTCACAATAGGCAGGGTATGGAAAGTACATTTATATTTTGTTTCACTGTAATTCCTTTCTATTTAAGGATAAATTGTCCTATAGCCATATGTCCTGGCATAGGATGAGAAGCCCAGTCATCAGAATCTGTTTACCCACCTGCACCTTTCTGTCCATGTGTGTCCCAGCATCTGTCTGTGTGTGTCCTGAAAGGGAAAATGATGAGGAGAGCTTGACATTCCACTGTTGCTTCAGGCCTTAGAAGAAGTATCTAGACCCAAAGTCTCAAAAAAAAAAAAATAGACAACTGATATTATATAAATAAAAGTAAAAGAGAGTTTTAAAAAAATAAGATGTTAACTGATAACTTCATACTGAGCCTCAGAGTTAAAGCATTCTACAATAGACATACTCTTATTTGACAAAGTGAATGTAACTTTTTGGCATTATTATTAATAATATTGCTTAATATTTTGATGAAGTAATTGTCTGTTTTCTTTCCTGAATGTATTTATCTTTGTTCATTCTTTACGTGGTTTTTGTTTCAAGTCCTTATCTTAAACATTGTTATTGTTCCTAAATTTTAAGCCTTTTAAATTCTGTGAAGGCAGAAATAAGGTGTCCAAGAAAACATGGTTAAAATAAGTCGTAAAGGATTTATTTTAAAAATCCATTTTAGTGTATATTTTCTGATTCATAAACCAAACACCCACCTCTCAAATTGGGTGTTCTCAGTGCTGCCTTTGCTACCTGGAAACAGAACATAGAAACCATATTGATTCCACTGCTTTCTTCTTTTTAAATCTTGACATTTTTCATCCTGTTTCTGTTCACTGAATGTCCTTTAAATTGCCTTGGACCTCTATTCTCTCTATATCCTGACTCTCACTGACTCCTATAAGTAGGAGTTTATCTACTTATATTCTGGTGAGCTGCTCCTAGCAAAGTACTTAGAATCACAGCACAGAAAGAAGTCTTGCAGAAATAATCTAGCGTCATCTCTACCTGCATTCCACGCACAAAAAATGAAACTTATTGTGGCTGTATCTAGTTTTCCTATCCATTGTTATACTATTGCAAAGCCTTCTTGTGGGTCGATTAACTACACATAGAATCTGCCCATTTTCAGGACATTATTTAACGAACCTGAAATGACAATTTCCATTTAGTTTTAATTTTTTGTATTAAAATATGATGTTTTTCTTTTTAAACAGTGCAAATATCCTGTGATCAAACAAACTCTGGAGTGGGGAAATCATAGTTTTAAAAAACTACTTACTCAATTTCCAAGAACCCTGAATTTTATGTAATTTTACCCACAAGTGTTCTTCATGGTAACATGAAAGTGGCAGTGATTCATTACTAAGGCGCAATTACAGATTTCTGCTGCTTTCCTCTAACTATATATTATGAAGCGTGGACTCACCAGCTAGAGTTCCCAAATTTCTCTGAGATATTTTAGTTTGCTTTCACATTGTTCTTCCACGGGATTAGGGGCTGCAGTATGTGGTTTTCTTACCCAAAGTTATAAAATGGGATATAGAATAACTCAAAAGAGATTCATACTTTGCAAATACAAATTTAACAATTACCAATGACTATCTTCATTATCAGTAGGAAAGGTTCACATTGGACTTACTAATATGATTCCTTTTCATATCATCCCATGTTGACCATGAAATACCTCATTGTGTCTAAGACCATAAGCCAGAATTTACTATACTATACTATAAATATTTTTTATAGTATACCAAAGTTCAACTTATAATTGGCTAAGAAATGTTTATATCAGGAAACAAGGGTCGCTCATTTACATATGAAACCTTCTACATTGTAAATATGGAAAGCATATATTGTAGGTAAAAATGTCCCAGGAATTATTTTTTTTCTCATTGTAAGCAACATTCAGCTCGAAATTTGGTAAAATAAAAACAGATATGCAGTTTTGGTTGACTCAATTTAACCAAAAAAGTCTAATTATGTAAGAGTGGTACATTGCTTTGTCAGTTATAATTGCTCCTAACAGTTAATAAATGTATTTACAAATTGGACTAGTAAATGTATTGCCTTGTTAATTGGTTTTCATAAAATTATTTTGTAAATCTATCTATAATTACATTAATTATATGATATTTATTGGCTAGAATTAATAGCTAGTCAGAAACAAATGACAGTTATAACAACTCATCTCAGAAGGCATAATCCTAAGTGAAATTGTGAAACCTTCTATAAATCATACAACCTACTTTTATTTACAGTATCTAACTGTTGGGTAGCAGAGACTAAATGACATTTCAAAGTACTGTACAGGTTTAGAAACTTTACACAGTTTTTCACACTCACACTATTTCTAACAATGTCATTTATTTTCTAGTTAAGAAAATATGCATGTTGCATAATATAATTTTTCAAGAGAAAAACAAACTATGTAAACATTGCTTGTTTTCCTAAGTGGTAATTTTTTAATTATGTGGGATAATTATTTTAAAATTGTATAGACAGTATCTTGAAAAACACTTTATGTCTTCCTTCAAAGTTTGTTATTTGAGGGTTCTGCCAGACTGAAAAACCCCAAAACAAGTAAACTAAGGCTGGACGTATACCAGACCGACAGTTTGGGCTATGTATTTCCTGTCTGCTGGAAACGTTTGCTGCTATGTCTAATATGCTTTATCTCCGTATAATTACTTGTGAGAGCCAGATACATTCCTGGAATGGGTCTCTTCTTCTGGTCTAGCTTGTGTGTCCTTTATGGCCATCCCCCAATAAGTATTTGCTGATACACTAAATTAATCATTTATATCTCTTTTGGTATTAGTGATGGTCAGTGTAAAAGAAAGTGAAAATATGTTCTCTAGAGAACAGAAAAATGTAAAAGTTATCATTATTATGGTAAGTCTCATTAATGGTAAATGACACAGTTTGGGCACTCCTGTAGGTGTTTGTTAATTATGCTATTTGGTAAACATTTAAAAAGCTTACCAGTTATATACAAAACAATATAACAAATATTGTTTAACAAAACAATACAACATTGTATGTATTATTTAGAAATTAATTGGAAGAACATTTATGCTCATCTACAAAACACAGTTGGCAAAGACTTTAGTGATGTCAATGTGTATTATATTCTGCAAGAATTAGGTACAAATATGCCTTACACTGGATGCAACTATAAGCAACCTAATGGAATATTGTCAACAGGCAGGAAGGAGATAGGAACAGATATTTGTTACGCTTTTCATGAAGATCAGACCTGGAAGTATTTTCTTAACATACATTGTCTTTTAATCCTCCCAACTATACTTGGTTTTCTAGTATGTGCTGAAATTGGCATTTGTTGGCTGAAAATAGCCTCTTATTATGTAACATATAACATAAATGATGTAATGCATTGTATGGCACCTGCATTCAATGATTTCAGGTTGATATCTTTAAACCAGCCATTGTGGGATTTTTTTTACAACATTAAACCAACAAAAGCAACAAACTGTTACAGATATCCTTCATGGCATTTCCTTGATCACTATATAAAGACATTAATACTCTACCTTTAATAAGTTTCGCCAGTACCCTGCTAAGAAATATTTCTGAATGTATATGAATCGTGCCCTGTGATTGCACCAATGTACATAATTATGATTCAATAAAATTATTAAAAAAAAAAAAAAGCAACAAACTGGGTGTTTATGCCCTGTCTCTGAGAACAAGCTCATTAAACATTTACCACTATGGTACTGAAAAGCATTAGGTAGAAAGAGATATATAGAAAATACATTCTAATCATAAAATCTATAACTATTTCAGAACAACTAGCAAAATTTTATTTGGATTAACTTCCTTAATTTTGATGGATAATCTAAATATTTTAAATATTTTTACCTTGTACACTGGAATTTTTCATTAAAAATATTAATTTGTATTTACATGATTGATTTTAAAACTGAGAAGGTGGTGTCTATATTTTTGTAAGGGGCCATGTTTCTGTGATTCAGGATGTTTCCTGATTGAAATGGTAAAAAAACATTTGTTTTAAGATTTACTTAAAATTGAAATTTATTTAAAACGACCTCTGCTTATAAGTTTGACCATTCTTTTTGTTGGCATTTTACAGTGAGACCTACTGTCATTGAAACTGATGTTTATGTAAACAGTATCGGACCAGTGGATCCCATAAATATGGTGAGTAAGGAATATTAAAAAGATCTTGTTATCTGGCATAGAGATCTCAGGCATGAACCACCAGAATAAAGTAAGTGAATAACTTCTAATGGCAAATGCTGAACGAATTCAGACCAGCGTGCTCAAGGACCGAGTGCCAGGTATCGACAACTGAAGCTAAAATATTCCCCTAGCTAAGAATTTTTAGCCTGTTTTTCCAAAGCACTGTGTTTGCTAGAAGTATGTGAGAGCATAGAAAATTATCATCTGTTTAATCAAGAGTGGGTCCCGAAGAAATCCAGAGGAAAAAGCAGAAAGGCTGAGGGGGGAATAAAGAGAAAGATAGGGACTCACTAGCAGAGAACTGTTTATGCACCAAGTCACAGAGGGTTAAACAGCCTGATAAGATCAGAACACCCAGCAAGTAGACGCCACTAGAATACACGGCGCAAGGTAAGGAACTGAGGCTGAAGGAATGACTAAAGATGTTAATAAGAATGGTTTTGCATCTTTCTTTAAGGCTGCGTAGTATTCCATGGTATACATGTACCACAATTTATTAATCCATTCGTGGGTCGATGGGCACTTGGGCTTCTTCCATGACTTAGCAATTATGAATTGGGCTGCAATGATTTTTTTGCAGTTTTTGGCTGGGGCTGGGTTTGAACCCAC
>CAUYON010159663.1:0-59314 GCA_963573935.1 Arctocebus calabarensis | reverse complement strand
AGGAAACTCTAAGAAAAGAAATAGCTGAAGACGTTAACAAATGGAAAAACAAACCATGCTCATGGCTAGGAAGAATCAACATTGTTAAAATGTCTATACTACCCAAAGCAATACATAATTTTAATGCAATTCCTATTAAAGCTTCATTGTCATATTTTAAAGATCTTGAAAAAATAATACTTCATTTTATATGGAATCAAAAAAAACCTTGAATAGCCAAGACAGGACTTAGAAATAAAAACAAAGCAGGAGGAATCATGCTACCAGACCCGAGATTATACGATAAATCGATAGTGATCAAAACATCATGGTACTGGCACAAAAACAGAGAGGTAGATGTTTAGAACAGAATAGAGAACTAAGAGATGAATCCAGGTACTTACCATTATTTGATCTTTGACTAGTCAATTAAAAACATTCAGTGGGCAAAGACTACCTATTTAACAAATGGTGCTGGGTGAACTGGTTGGCAACGTGTAGAAGATGGAAACTGGACCCACACCTTTCACCATTAACTAAGATACACTCTCATTGGATTAAAGATTTAAACTTAAGACATGAAACTATAAAAGAAAGTGAAGGGAAAACTCTTGGAGGAATTTGGGTGAATATTTTACGAGGAGCACTCCCCAGGCAATTGAAGTAGTATAAAAAATACACTACTGGGATCTGATCAAACTAAAAAGCTACTGCACAGCCAAGAATACATTAAGTATAGCAAGCAGACAACTTCAGAATAGTAGAAAATATTTGCAGGTTATGCCTCCGACAAAGGTTTAATAACCAGAATCCACAGAGAACGCAAATGTATTAGCAAGAAAAGAACAAGTGATCCCATCTCAGATCAAAGGATCTGAAGAGAAACTTCTCTAAAGAAGACAGGCGCACAGCCTTCAGACACATGAAAAAATGCTCACTATTCTTAATCATCAGAGAAATGCAAATCAAAACTACCTTGAGATATCATCTAACTCCAGTAAACATTAATTTTTAATTCAACTTGTCAATATGTTGTTTAGGCTATTGCATCCTTATTTATAAGTGAAATATGTTTGTAATTTCCCTTTATAATAATATATTTTCTCCAATTTCAATATCAGGTGCATCCAGATTAAGTAGAATGATCTTGAAATATTTCTTCTTTTTCTACTGTCTATAAGATTTGGCATGATCTGTTTTTTGAAACTGTCTTTTACTTTTATTTATATAATATTAGCTGTCTATTTTTTGAGACTTTGGAAAAAATAATAAGAAGTTAACTGATGACTTCATACTGAGCCTCAGAGTCAAAGCATTCTATAATAGACATACTCTTATTTGACAATCTGAATGTTACTTTCTTGGCATTATTATTATTAATATTGCTTAATATTTCAAAGCAGTAATCGTCTGTTTTCTTTTCTGAATGTATTTATCTTCGTTCATTCTTTACGTGGTTTATGTTTCTAGTCCTTACCTTAAACATTGTTATTGTTATTAAATTTCAAGCCTTTTAAATTCTGTGAAGGCAAAAAGTGGAAATCTAATAAACACATGTTTATGTAAAAATAAAAAAAAGAAAGAATCAATGGTAACCTGAAGAACAGGAGAAAATACTTGCAAGGTATATATTCAACAGAAAACTAATATCCAGAATTTACAAGGAACACAAAATAAACCAAAATACTCCAAATAACCCCATTAAAAAGTGGGCTAAGGATAGACTTTTATTTTAAAACTTTTATTATATGGACACTTGTACTAGGCTGTTTATCACAGCCCAATTTACAATTGCTAAAGTGTGGAAACAGCCTAAATGTCCTTCAACCCAGGACATGGATACACTGATATTATTAGCCTTTTCTTAAAGAAAAATGTCATGTATATTTTTACTAATTTGTAATTGCTCCAGGCCCACAGAGAAAGGCTTCCTCCTTTGAGTCTATGGTCTGAACTGTGAGCTGCAGTCTTCACGTACACCTGCTCTGTTCTGCCTCTCCTCATCCAGCTCCTAATTGACAGTTTCTTTCCTCACACAATGAAATATGATCTCCATCTTCCAAATGTCTCTGATTCGCAGTGCCCAAAGCACTGCTGAGATCCATGAAGAAGAAAAAAGAACAGTCTCCTTTCCAAATACAAGCTACATTTCCTTGGCTAAGCCCCAGAGAAGTTCTGTTTGGACCCAGGCCTCGTAACTCTTTCTTTCTGAGTTCTGTTAGCCTTTCCCTTTTATTCCATGTGTTGAATCATCAGCCCATGGAACATACTCCAAAATAGACCTTATCTTTGGATACAAATAAAACCTCAATAAAATGATAAGAATTGAAATTATACCTTGTATCTTCTCAGACCACAAGACAATAAAGGTGGAACTCAACTCCTACAAAAATTTTCATACCCACGCAAAAGCATGGAAATAAAACAAGCTGATGCTGAATGACAGTTGGGTCAGGAAGAGATAAATCAAGAAATTCTTACATTTCTGAAACATAACAATAATGAAGCCACAAGCTACCAAAACCTGTGAGATTCGCAAAAGAGGAGATTCGGTCCTCTCCTCCTGAATAAGTTGCCCTCAGTCAGGGCCTGGTTGCTTTTTCAGCATTCAATCCCTGCAGGATTGGGGTCCTACAGCTCTTGCCAGATTCTTTAGGAGGCAAGATTATTGTTAGTGTCTGCTGACAATTCCTAGGAATACTCAGCTCACCCCAAGAGTGGATGCCCATGCACTAGGACCTTGCAGACCGTGTCTGCCTCACTGCCTTCACACAGCGGCATTGTCCAGCTTGCAGCCATGCTGATGAGAGATCCACCCCCATTCAGTATTCAGTCCAACTGCTGGACACTAAGTCCACCCACTCTTTTAAGCCTTCCAAGGCAGCTTCCATGAAGTTAAGTGTAAAGTAAAAAAACTACAGGACAGCCCCTTGCTATCCCCAGTCCTCTGTGGGCGGGCTAGCCGTCTGGTCCCTGTCCAATGCCAAACACTTGGCCTCTGTGCTGATTTTCCTCAGCTCCAGACCCCCTGTCCACCCCTGCTTCACTGTGCCCCCAGAGTGATGTACCGGAGTGGGTTCTCCCTGCAGGAGGTGATTGGAGTTTTGTTTCCCCTGTGAATGGCTAGTAAGGAAGTGTTTTTAGTATTTTTATAGAAATAAAAAAAAATTTATTTCAACGAAATCCAATTGATCAATTCTTTCCTTTATGGATCATGCCTTTGCTCTTGTCTTTAAAAAGTAATCCACCAAACCCAATGCCTAGATCTTTTTCTATGTTATCTTCTTGGAATTTTATACTTTTGTGTTTTATATTTAAGTCTGTAATCCATTATGAGTTAACTTTTGTGAAGTCTACATTTCTTTTCTTTTTCTTTTTTTTTTTTTGGATGTAGATCGTTTTCCTGACATTTGCTCTTGGAAACAAAGGATTTTTCTCTGATATTTACCGTGCAAACCTGGTTAAGCTTCCAGAGGTAAAATTCACAAATACGTCAGGTCACAAATATGTCATTGGGTTATCATGGAGTTTGTAACTCTCTCCCATTGTCCACAATAAGCCTCCAGAAATTTGTCAATTACTTTTTATTTGTTTTTTATTTTAAATTAATACGAGGGTACAAAGATACATCATTCTCACTTCCAAGGCAAAGTTCAAGTTGTAGCTGAGCTCTTCACCCAGGGAGCATGCTAAACACCCTCACACTGTCAATTATAATTTGGATTTTCCTCCTGATTTCCTGTGGAGATTTCCCAGAGAGATTTCTTTTATCTGGAAGTTTCTACTTGCAAAAGTTGTGATTCTCTGTATTTGTCTGTTTCTCCAATTTGAGGGTGGCAGTTTGTTCTATGATGACTTCACTTTTCATATAGATCTATGAAGGGTTTTTTTTGTTTTTTTGCTTTTTTTGTTTTTTGTAGAGACAAAGTCTTATTTTATCGCCCTCGGTAGAGTGCTGTGGTGTCACATAGCTCACAGCAACCTCCAACTCCTGGGATTAGGGCAATTCTCTTGCCTCAGTCTCCTGAGTAGCTGGAACTACAGGCGCCCTCCACAACTCCCAGTGATTTTTCTGTTTTGCAGTTTGGAGGAGGCTGGGTTTGAACCTGCCACCTTCGGTACATGGGGGCTCATATACTTGATGAGCCACAGGTGCTGCCCTTATTTGGCTTTTTACTTACCTTTATAACAGAGTAGTAACTTCCAAGCTCCTTACATGTGGGACCAGAAACAATAAGTCCTCCTGTTTTTTGAGCTGTATTTTGAGATATTTTCTTTTCTATGCTGCCTTGTGTTTGCCTCTTTATTAATACTGAAACTTGTACAGCATTTTTTACACAATAGCCTTAGTATTTTTTGGGTTTTTTTGTTTGCTTATTTGTTTTGCAGATTTTTTGGCCGGGGCTGGGTTTAAACCCGCCACCTCTGGCACATGGGGCCGGCACCCTACTCCTTTGAGCCACAGGCGCCGCCCGGCCTTAGTGTTTTTTTATGACTAAAATAAAGAGATGGTCAAAGCATGTTTTCATATATCACCTGGCTTATTGCCATACACAGAAATTTCTTTTTTTTTTTCATAATGCTCAAAGAGGAGAACAAAGATACTCAATATCGTTTACACAGTTGATAGATGAAATACAATAATCACATAATGAGTTCCAATTCTGTTTAGAGTTCAGTCTAGTTGCTCGATTAGGTTGAAAACAGGCCTCTGTGGCTGTAACGTCTATCTGATGTTTGAGGCATACTATGAACTACAAATAAAATTCTAATGCCTCCTCCCCCACTGACTGAACAGACCCTTTTGGGGGAAGGGAACCCTCAAGAAACCTTAAAGCTGCACGGCGCCTGTGGCTCAATGGGCTAAGGCGCCAGTCACGTACACCTGAGCTGGCGGGTTCGAATCCAGTCCGGACCCGCCAAACAACAATGATGGCTGCAACCAAGAAACCTTAAAGCTCTTAAAGCTGAATTTCCAGCCATGATGGGATGAGTGATTGAACATGAATCATTTTACCCTTCCCTTGTTAAAGGTTATCAAGCTTTATTTCCTAAGGGCCAGATTAACATACTTTCTGGATAAAAGATCAGCAATCAACACAACGTACACAGAGATTTTGTGTCCTGGTATCCCCTTGTTCGCATAGAGTGTGGCCGTTTTTAAACATAGATCCCATAAAGGACAGAAAGTCCCATTGCACAGGCACTTTGTTCTCTTGCATAAATATTCATGACTCCTCCCATAGTTTGTTAAATATGCATAATTAGCCACTCCACTCAGTATGAATTCCTGTTCCCTTTGTACCTCCCCTGAAGCATGCTTTCTAGCCTGCGGGAATGACCATTGAGGCCTGTAATCCCTTTATGAGAAATAAAGCTCTACTTTTCCAAATGATAAACCCCATTTTTTTTTTCAGTTAACGGTACCTTTCTATAAGAGATTCTCGAAAGAGGCAATTTGACCAACACACAGACGACCAAAGTCCTGAGATGCCTGCAGTAGTGCTGGTGTTGGTGGATGAGGCTCTGGAGAATCACTGAAGGCTGGCAGAGAGCAGCCTTCCCACAGGCCAAAGTCCTTATTATGTCTACTGAAGTTTTGGGTGTCTATATGTTTTGGAGCCCATAGGTTGAGGCCAGTAGCTCACATCTGTGGTCTAATAAGGTGTGACATAAAGTTATTGTATGGAGGGAGGTTATACTCCATTTTCTTACCATAGCAGCACATGTGGCTCATGCAGAAAACTATGTGTTTGGAATAGTTTTGCAATTAAGTAACACTTGGGTTATTGGTGCTTCTGGTGAACGAGTGCACAAGAGTAAAGTGAAATGGAGAGACATCAGGAGCCTTAGGACACAGTATGAGAACTCTGCTAACTCTCAAATTAGAGCATAAAGTGTCCAGGAAATTATACATTTTGGAAAAGTTTTGGAAATACTTGAGAGGTATTCAATTATTTTAAATGAGCCTGAGGCCGGAGGAGGACTTGAGCCCAGGGGTCTGCGGTTGCTGTGAGCTATCTGAAGATGCCACTGCACTCTATTCAGGATGACAGAGCAAGACCTTGTCTCAAAAAAAAAAAATTAAATATGAAAAATGAAAATAAAATGTATTCACCACAGGCTGTATATAAAAAGCCATTTGTATATGTTTAAGTCTACTGTTGTGGACTGTTTGAGTCATTAAAAGTTTGAGTCATTGTATTTATCTGTGAAATGAGTGACCTTAGAATGTCAGAGCACTTGGGGATGACCAGGACACTCATTAAACACGTGATGATGACAATGAGGGTAACAGGAGTGACGCTAATACTCCGAAAGGAAAAAATAACAGCTTGGTATGTCATAAGAATTTGTTCTGTAGATTTCCTTTTCATCTTAGCTGAAATACATTGTATAGTTTCCACTTCCTGTGTGTGGGCCACACTGCAACTTCTTAAAGATTTTCTTTCATGGGTTCATATTTTGGTCAAAAGCTCTTTGTCAGTTTTTTTTTTTTTTTTCCTTTTATTCCTCTTATTGTCCCTATTCAAGCCCCAGCTTATTAAGTGCTGGCACTTTAGCAGCTGTACTGAAGGCCCAAATTCAGGGCAGCTACCACTGATATCCTGGGGAAAGAGAAGGCACACACGGAGAAAGCTCCTCAGGGCTCTTAAATCCGAAGGCTAGTTGACCCTCCATTCAGTGATAATTCATCAGTACAGTTCAAACCAGATTAAAATCGGGAACTATTTTAGTCTCTGACTATTCACTGAATGTTGGTTCTGGGGCACATGCATATTTCCTCAATCCATTCAGCCTTTTAAAAGTTTTTTCCCTCAGGACTTCCATTATTACTCTCACACACAATCTGTGGCGCCATTCAATCCTTGCATGGACTATTTCAGTACTTCTCTTTGAATTATATTCACTCCCAAGCCTTTAGCAAACAAAGAAATTAAAATCAAAATGACTGTCAAGAGAATAGGATGTTAGCTTGAGCAAGAGCAAGACCTGTACCTGTGAAAAACTGGAAAATAAATCTTCAATAAAATTCTGTTCATAAAGTCACTATCAGATGGCTCCTATCTCATTTTCTGAAGACATGAATTACATACATACTGTGCCTATGGAAATTTCTCCCCAGTTCACTGACATGTTTTTCTTTTCTTTTCTCTCTTAATTGTGTGAAAAAATATATAAAACATAAGCCTGTCGTTTTAACAATTTTTAAATGCACAATTTACTGGCACTAATTGCATTCACAATATAATAATCAGCAATATCTATTTCCAAAACTTTTCTCTATCATCAGCCAGAAACTATATAACATTAAGCCAATAAATCCCAATTTTCCCTTTTCTCCTGTTGCACCAGGTTTCCTTTAATCTGCTTTGTGCTTCCATGATTTGCCTATTCTAGATGTATTACATAAGTGGAATCATACTTGTCTTTCTGTGTTTGTTTATTTCACTTAGCATAATGTTTTCCAGGTTCATCCATGTTGTAACAGGTATCACAACTTCATTCCTTTCCATGGCTGAATTGTATTGTACTGGATATATCACAAGTTGTTCATCAATTTGACTTTAGAAGAACACTTGGATTATTCCTACTTTTTGGCTATTGTAAATAACGCTGTAGTGAATATTTGAGTTCCTATTTTTTGCTTAAAAAATTTGCTTTTTACAATTGATAGCTAAAAATTATATACAACACATTTTAAAACTGAATCTTTATTTTCAATTTTTGTTGTTGTTTTAGAGACAGTCTTACTTTATCACCCTTTGGTAGAGTGCTGTGGTATCACAGCACATAGCAACCTCCAGCTCTTGGGCTTAGGCGATTCTCTTGCCTCAGCCTCTCAAGTAGCTGGGACTACAGGTGCCGCCACAATGCCCGGCTGTTTTGTTGTTGTTGCAGTTTGGCTGGGCTGGGTTTGAACCCACTACCTTTGGGATATGGGGCCGGAGCCCTACTCATTGAGCCACAAGCGCAGCCCTATTTTCAATTATTTGGGGGAATATATCTAGAAATGGAATTACTGGATCACAAGGTAATTCTTTGTTTGTTTAGTTTTTGAGGAATAGCTAAACTTTTCCATAGAGGCTGCAGCACTTTAAACTCACATCAGCCATGGATGTGGGTTTTAATTTCTCCACACCCGTGCTAACACTTGGTATTTTCTCTGTTAGGTTTTTTATTTTATTTTTTTTATTTATTTATTTGTTTGTTTTGTAAATATACCCATCCTAAGAAGCATGAAATAGTATCTTATTCTGGTTTGAATTTACATTTCCCTAATGATTAGTGATGTTAATCATCTTTTCATGTATGTATTGGTCATTTGTCTTTGAAGATGTCTTTCTCCATTTTTAAACTGAATGTCTTTTTTTGTTGTTTGGTTTTAGAATTTCTTCATATATCTTAGACATTACTCTCTTATCAGATATATAATTTGCAAATATTTTCCCCATTCGGTAGATCACCTTTTCTCTATCTTGATAATATCCTTTGGTGCACTAAAATTTTAAATTTTAATGAAGCCCAATTTATCCACTTTCCTTTTGTTGCTCATGCTTTTGTGTCCTGATCGAGGGTCTGTGTCCAAATCCAAGGTTAAGATATCCCTATGTTTTTGTCTAAGAAGTTTTTGGTTTTAGATCTTGCATTTAGATTGTCGATAATTTTGAGTTAACTTCTGGTATGGTATGTGGTAGGGGTTCCAATTTCATTCTTTTGGGTGTGAAAATCAAGTTGTACCAGCATTGTTTGTTGAAGAAATTGTTCTTTGCCTTATTGATTGAACTTGGCATCCTTGTCAAAAATCAATTGCCTGTAGATGTTTGGTTTATTTCTAGACTCTCAATTCTATTGCTTGATCTACATGTCTTTTCTTACACCAGGACAGCACTGTTTTGATTACTGTTAGCACTGGAGTAAGATTTGGAATTGGGAATTATGAGTCTTCCAACTTCAACTTCAGTTCTCTATTTTAAGATTTTTTTTTATCTATTCAGGAACGCTTGCAATTCATATAAATGTGGGTATAAACTATCCCATTTCTACAGAAATGCCATTGGAACTTTGATAGGGATTGTGCTTGGGATGGTATTGGAATCTTAACAATATTAGTTTTTTCTGCATGGATGTGGGTGCCTCTCCATTTATTTAGGTCATAATTTCTAGCAATAATATTTTGTAGTATATAAGTTTTTCACCTTCTTTGCTAAATTTATTCCTAAGTCTATTTATTTATTTAAAATGTTTTTCAGATGCTACAATAATAGGAATTACCTCCTTATTTTTATTTTCAGATTGTTCATTGCATATGTATAGAAGTATAACTTATTTTTCTTCCTTTGTCTTATAACCCATGATTTTGTTGAATCCATTAATTTTCTTATGGATTCTTTGTGATTTTCTATATTTTAAATCATGTCATCTACAACTAGAGATAGATAAAATCATGTCATGTGCAAGTGGAGATAGTTTTACTTCTTCTCTAATTTAGATGCCTTTTTCTTTTCTAGTGCTCTAACTAGAATTTCCAGTACAATGTTAAATACCAGTGGTGAAAGGAGGCTAATTTGTCTTATTGCTTGTCAAGGATCCCCTTCCAAATCCTAAATGAAAGATTTACAACCATAAAATTCTTAGACACAAACCTAGGGGTAAGACCTTATTTTAGGGGTAAAGCTTTTTGTCTTTCACCATTGAGTACAATGTTAGCTGTGAGCTCTTTATAAACGCTTTTTAACGCACTGAGGTACTTTCCTTCTTTTCCTACTGTTTAGAGAGCTTTTTGGTTTTTTTAGTTATAAAAAGGTACTGAATTGACTCTAATGTTTTTTCTATGTCAAATGAGATGATGATGTAGGATTTTTTCCTTTATTCTATTAATATGGTATATTACATTGATTGATTTTCTTATGTTGAACCACCATTGCATCCCTGGGATAAATCTCACTTGGAAATGATAAATAATCCTTTTACTATGTTGGTTAATTTGGTTTGCTAGTATTTTCTTGGGTAATTTTTCCTTGTAATGTCTGTGTGATTTTGGTCTCAGGATAACACTGTTCATATAAAATGAAGTTGAAAATGCTCCCTACTCTTTTATATTCTGGAAAATTTTGTGAAGGACTGGCATTAATTTTTCTTTAAATGTTTGTCAGAATTCAACACTAAAACTATTTGTTACTGAACTCTTCTGTATGGTAAGCTTCAATTATTACCGATTGCATTTTTTTACTTACTATAGATCTATTGAGATTTTTCTCTTTCATTATGAGTCACTTTAGGGAATTTCTTTGTTTCTAGAAATGTAAGCATTTTATCTGAGTTAGTGAATTTATTGGCAAACAATTTTTCATAGTGTTCTCTAATAATCTTCTGTATTCCTTCAAGGTTAGTAGTAGTTGCCCCACTTTTATTTCTGATTTTAGTCATTTAATGTCTTCTTTTCTTTTTTTATAGATAGAGTCTCTCTTTGTTACCCTAGGTAGAGTGCAATGTCATCATCATAGCTCACAGCGACCTCTAACTTCTGGACTCAAGTAATCCTTTTGCCTTAGTCTCCCAAGTAGATGGGACTATATGCCCAGCTGATTATTTCTATTTTGGGAAGAGACAGGGTCTCATTCTTGCACATGCTGTTTCTTTCTTGTCAGTCTAGCTAATTAAAAAAAAATTGTTTCTAAAAACAAACTTTTAATTGTGTTGCTTCTGTTTTTTCTATTTTCTATTTTAGTTATGTTCACATAAAGCTTTATTCTTCCTTTCCTTGTATTCATGCTAAATTTAGTCTGCTCTTCTTTTTCTAGCTCTCAAGGTATAAAATTAGGCTGTTGGTTTTAGATTTTTTTTTTTACAATATAAGTTTTTGCTATTCATTTCTCTTTGAGCACTGTCTTCATTACATTGATATACTTTTCAGTTTGTAAAAGTTAATTTTTCTCCCTGTTTTTAATTTTGGATAGTCTCTTTTGTTTGTCTTCCAACTTCACTAATTTTTATTTCTGCAATGCCTAATATACCCATAATCTCATTTTTTGTTTTTTCACTTCAGAGGATTCTTCTCTAAAATTTTGAATGAGTCTTCTTTTGTATCTTTGGCATCTCTTTTCTACCTTTTGAGCAAATTATAATTACTATTTTAATATTCTTACTGTTAATTCTAATATCTGTGCCATTTCTAGATCAGTTTTTATTGATCAATTTTTTTTCCCCCTCCTTTAGGGTCGTATTTTCCTGCTTCTTCACATGACTGATGATTTTTAATTAGATTTCATTCATTGTAAACTTTATCTGGTTGGATATTGGGTATTTTTATAAATATCATTATACTTTCTTCTGGGGGTGCAGTTTGATCCTTTCAAGTGTTATTTTGAAGATTTTTGTATGTAGGTCCAGATCACTGTTCAATCTAGGGCTATTTTATTCCCCACTATTCAGGCAAGATTTTCTTGAGTACTATACCTAGTGCCCCATGAATTAGATTATTTAATCTGGCTAGAGGAATCATGGACTATCCCTAAACTTTGTGAACATTAGCACAGTCACAGTCTCTAGTAATCCTCTCACATTCTTCATTCATCAGACTGAGCAGTACTCATCTGAACCCTTGAGCTGCAAGGAGGAAGAAGGGAGGTCTATAAATGTCTCTAGTTCTCTCTGTTTCATTCCCTCTTTTCTAATTTATGTTATCCTACTCTGAGAATTCAAGTGGCCTGAATGTTCAGCTTGGGCTCAGGTGACAGAACCCAGAGATTCTTACTGATTCTGCCTGAATTTCCCCTTAGTTTGCAAACTGAAAATTTTCACAGGGAAGTAAGCTGGGGTGATCATAAGGCTCATGTCATTTGTTTTCCATCTCTCATTGAGCTTGATGCCTATTCAATATCTTAAAACTATTGTTAAAGGGATTTTTGTCAGTTTTCTACTGTTTTACACGGTAGGGTAAATCTGGTCCCTGTTACTACATCTCGGTCCAAACCATAGGCATTTAATTTATAACAACATGCCATAGGTATTCATTATCTTCTTGCTTATTCTGTGGGCTGTGCGATTTGTCTCAGATGACATAATGATGTTAAGATGACCCACATACAGATGCTGTAATCAAATTGTGTTTTTCTCATTTAGAAATCAATCAATGAGTCATTGGTGTGAACGGATATCTATCATCTGAAACATTTCAGGCATGTAATTCTTCTTCCTACTCCAGGCCTACCCCATCTCCTCAGCATTTTTAAATCTCCATCTCCTTTCTATTCTAATTTAATGATGATAGAAATTTTTGTGGAAAGATATTTTTGCAAAGTTTATATAGAATGCAATTCCACATAAAAATAGCAATGAAAATATAAAAAAGTTGTATCTCCACATGACAATAAGTAGTAATTACTGACTACTCATTATATGCTGGAGATTGTTCTAAGTCTCTTATATATTTTAAATCATTTATTCTTCATAGAAGGCCTTAAGTAAATTCTGTTATAATCTGTAGTAAAGACATTAGAGTTTAGGGAGTTTAAGAAGCTTGCCCAAGGTCATACACACCACCATTACCTCATACCACCTCATGGAGATTTCAAGGAAAATGTGGGTATTGGAGGGGTTGAATTAGCTTGAAAAAGCCTTTTTTTTATAATAAGTTTTATTCATTCACAAATTACTGATCACATAAGACAATGTTGACCCAAAGCTAATGCTATCATGGAGAAGGACTTTTGTCCTATTATTTTTTTACTGGAGAATCATCATTTCTGTGGATCACAATAATCCTAGTTTAACTGTAAATACTGGTAATAAAATTCTTCCATCTTTTTACCCTAAAATCTTGAATTCACTTCAGGCCTCTTTTTTCTTGTATATTTGTCATTCATGTTGTTAAAGAAAAAGCTATGACACTTACTCAGGATGGTAAGGAAGATTCTATTTAAGGGAGTATTATTGTGATATGTATTATGATCATGGCAAGGGGATCTTGCAGTGAGGGATAAAGATTGGGCCTGCTTCCAACTACAATAAGGATAAATGGGAATTTATAGCCAAGGAGCAGAGTTACCTGATGGAACATTACTAGAAGAATTTCCCTGCATGAAGGAAAAGGGGGAACCGTACTAGACTGATTCAATAGAATTGTTGCTGAAGGCAGGCCAGGGTAATAAGATAGTAAATGTGTTCAAATAATATCAAAGGTATGGAATTTTTTAGCAAGATTCTTGCACAAACTGGATTCTATAAGAGACGAGCACAAGGTCAGGCCCAGTTGACTACAGGACTCAGACAACTAAAAGTTTGTCAAATTAAAAGAGTCAAATTAAAGTTGATCAAAGGAGAGTCTTTGTCAGTGTGAAAGACATTGTCACTCAAACTTGAAATTTGAGTTGTCTGTGGTTTCTCCTGGTCACTCGCTCTTACACATTTGAGTTATTCCTCGAGACCCACTTATACTACTCTCCACCCTACCTCATAAGTCTGTCTATTTAGTTCCATACCTATGGCTGCTGTCATGATTTAGGTCCTTAGCTCAGCTTCCATGGATTGCTGCAATAGGCCTCCAACTACACGCTTATCTCTTCTCTTACTTCCCTAGACACATTTACTACAATCATCATGCTGATGTCACAGTGCTTTTTCTAGAATTTTATGCCACCCCTTTTTTTGTAAATCTTCCCACTTTAAGCTTTGGGAAATTTCACAGTTAATTTTGTATCTCTCCTGTGGGATTCCCTGTACACCAACTCAGTTTGTCTTCTCAGACTCACTGAGAACTCACTTGGATCCTTCATGTAGGCAGAGAATCATGTTCATACTTCCCTTCATACGCCAGGCTCTCCCACTTCCATCCCTCTGTGACTGCACAAGCCATTTGCTGCACCATGAAGGCCTTCCCCCATCCACCCCTTCATCTTCAACTTAGCTTCTTGTTCAACTCCACCTTGTGGTCTTATAGTTTTATCTCCAACCCTTTATGAAGAGCACAGGGAGTAATTAGTTACTCCTATTTATCCATTGCAAAAATTCATGTGCCAGGATGTTATGATCCTCCTTCCTTATCTCCAGATGGAGTTATGGCCCTCCTTTTTAACCAAATCCTCTGTTATCTTACCTGTGCTTCTATAGAAATACCTCTTATATGGCAAGCTAGGACATAGGTACCAAACAGGGGGATCGTGGACAGATGGTAGTAAATGACATTTGTTTCTGTGTCTGCAGGCTGTAGAATAATGCCTTACTGTGCAAACAAAGACATTATTTGCCTGTGAATGAATGAGAAATAAGCTGATCAATTTCCTAATCCCCTTTAGACATCTCAACTGAAGAACGATAAGGTTCATAAATTTGGAAAGGACAGCTTTACTTCTCACAAAGCAAAACCTCCAGCCAGAAACTAAGTGCAAGTGCTTAAAAGGAGAGAAGCAAGAACAGGAATTTAAGCTGAGCAGGGTGGCCAAATATCCATATTCAATAGGCTATAGGAGGAATTGAGAAAGGAGAAAGGAACACGAGCAGTCAAGCTTGGTGTCCCTTCGCGGACCCATGTTCAAAAAGATGGCAGTGTTAACAGATCAGAGGGTGAAGTTTTGGGACCCTGTAATCCCTACAGGAGAGAATAGTAAAATTCTCTCTGTGCAGCCACCTCAGAGGGGTCACTCCACGGCCAGCAGTGACCTCTTATCGGGTACAAGTCAAATCTATCAAGCATAGAACATAAATGTCTTAACCCAATAATCAAATAAAGAAGGTGAAAGCTATATTAATTAGTTTGATGTAAGCACTCCAAATTGTATTAAAAAATCAACACATTGTACATATGCGTAAATGTATTCATGATCTATGTATATATGATTTAATAAAAGGAAAAAAAAAAAAGAAAACACTGGTCAGTTGTGGTGTGGAAATGGCAAAAAGGGAGGAGTAATCATGAGGTTGGTTGATATCAGTAGTGGAGCAAGTTTTTCCCAGGGGCTGGTTTCTGTTGAGCCTTTAGGGAAGAAAGTCTGAAGGTCATTACTGAGGGAGGAGCTGCAATGAAGCGTGTCAGACCTCTCATTTCGTCAAGGCCGGGAACTTTGTTTAAAGGTTTAAAAGCCAAGAGGGTGTCTGTTCTGATATTTGGGGGACTTAAGACTTTATTTTTATTTCTCACATTAAAGAAGAATGACAGACATCTGAACTACTCCCTGCACCAAGCCCAGCTAACCATTTTTACTAGTGCTTTCATTGAAACAGTGTAAATATTAAATGAAAGTTTACTGAAATCACCTCTGATAAACTATAGATATACATTATATATAATGCAAAATGTATACATATATAAAATTATAGAGTAGAAAAGGCAAGAGCTTGAGAGGGCAAAGTTATAAAGTTATACAGGGGAGATTTCTCTCCATTGAAACCTAAAATGATTTTGTTTGAATAACTGAAAATAAGATGTGTTACTTTTATCTGGGACTGTTTATGTGAGCTTAAATTGGATGCTTTAATCTTTTGTCATTTTGTGTTACATTTTATACAAGAAATATAGCATTTTTAGACAGTTGCAATTATAGATTGACTGGATAAAAACACAGTTTATGGATATAGATTTTTAAATGGTAATATTTTTGGACCACAGGGATCCTCCAAGATGCTTATAATAGAAATAATTTGCATAAAGATGCTAGAAAAGTCATTCAAAACATAAGCTGTTTAATAAAATAAAATAAACAGGATACAGAAAGAATGTATTTTTTCCTTATTGTCAAACTAGAAGAAATGTCCTCCCCTCTTCTAATCTGAAGCTATTCCCTCCTTCAGCACCTCCCACCTCCTATTTAAGTTCTTATTGCTTTTTGGTTTTGTTTGTTTCTGATAGAGTTTCATTCTGTAGCGCTGGGTTGAGTACTGTGGAGTCATAGCTCACAGCAACCTCAAATTCCTGAGTTCAAGGGATTGTCTCACCAGAGTCTCAGAGTAGCTGGGAATACTGGTGCCAGCCACAATGCCCAAGTGGTTTTTCTATTTTTAGTAGTTAGTAGGTCTAGCTCTTGCTGAGCTGGTCTCTGAACTCCTGAGCTCGAGCAATCCTCCCACCTTAGCCTCCCAGGAAGCTAGGATTACAGTTGTGAGCCACCTTGCCTAGCCTTCTTACTACTTTTTAAAACAACTTATGGTGAGGAAATAGACCTGTATGAAGAATGATATTTAGAAATGTTTCTATTAAGGGTTTTTTTTTTTTTTTTTTTTGAGACAGAGCTTCAAGCTGTCACCCTGGATAGAATGCCATGGCATCACAGCTCACAGCAACCTCCAATTCCTGGGCTCAAGCGAATCTCCTGCCTCTGTCTCCCAAGTAGCTGGGACTATAGGCGCCCGCCACACGCCCGACCATTTTTTGGTTGCAGCCATCATTGTTGTTTGGCGGGCCCGGGCTGGATTCGGACCCGCCCGCTCAGGTGTACGTGGCTGGCACCAAGCCTATTAAGGTGTTTTAATGGTGAAAATGGGCATTACTATAAATGGTCTCAAAAATCATATGCTTAAAAAAACTCAGAATCACAGATTTTTAATTTTGTTTTAAAATTTTCCCAGAAGTTATATTTTTAAGTCATTTGTCAAATGCAAAACCTCCTGCATGATTTGCTAGAAAGTCCAATTGAATTTTCTAGGAATTTGAAAAGTTACAGAGCCATCATAACAAAAGTAACAAAAATCTTTGCATAATTTATGGATAATATTGAAAGGTGAATATCATGATTAAGTGTAGCCAGTCAGAAACTTGTTTTGTTTTAAATGACATTTTCTTGTGAGGAAGTATTCCTAGCATTGAAATAAATTTAAAATTTAGAACCAGATATTTTAATTACTCTATCACAAAATCTTAAACCAAGATTTCAAGAATCTTGAACATAATCTTTCAATAATCAAAACATATTCAATCACATTTCTCACTAAAAATTAATAACACTAATATTTTGAGGAAGCCATAAATTTATAAACTAGTACTTAATAAATAAGATTAAATAACTAAAGAATATTGCTTAGTAAGATTGCAACCTCAGTTGACATTTCTGCTTTTGTTTAAACTTTATAATGTGGAGAAATGATCAGTAATAGGAGATCTATATAATGTATTATGACATAAATATACACTATTAGTAGGGCAAGTGTAATTTGTTATCAAGTACTTCCTAAGCCTCTTGTGAATCCACATACTTTCTTCTGTTTTTACGTCTGTCTCATAGCAGACCACCCACCTTAAGTGGGTTGCCCCAAGTGCTCTCTATTTTTCCATCTTCTCCCCTTTCCTCCAATACATCCTCCAGTTTGCAGCCAGAGTGCAAACTAAGTGTAAAATCTAAAGTGCAAAATTGACCACATTCCTCCATAGAAACCTACAGTGGTTTCCCTTGTGGTCAATATATGTTCCAACCTCCCCGGTCCTCTAGACCTGCCCACTGCTGTCCAGCCACAGCTCTGCCAGCCCTGCTCAGCTGGCACCTGCTGTAGCTACACCAAGCCTTGTAGAATCTCCCTAGAGTGGCCTGGCCCCTCTCACGACAAGGGCTTGACACAGTCTTCCTCTGGGGGGAGGGGGCATGATTAAAGAGTTTTAAACGCCACCTCCTTCAGTGAGCCTCTGCTGACCCTCCATCCCTCAGAACTTGTTAATGCCTACCCCAGGGCTTACCAAGCCATATTTCATTCATATTTTCTTGAATAATTTATCAGAGGTAAAGTCACTTGGGGCACTCAAATCCAGAGTGAAAAGGATGTTCAGAAGGCTGGATTTTAATGTTATTTTGTGACCAATATGCTATTCTTAAAATGCCTACCCTTGCACTTCTCTTTACTGTGAGAAAAATAAATCGCTGTGCTTTTAGACTATTCTTATTTGGGTTTTAGGTAAGATGGAGCTAAATTAAATTATTAAATACGTAATTGCCTCTGAATTTTACATAGGAAAAATGTGTGTGAAGAACAGCAAAATATTGATCTTTATCTTACTTGGATTTACTCTAATGAACATGTATTTCTATCTATAAACACGCTAGGGTGGAGTAGAATGTGTCAAGACATCAAAGAAAATAAAAAATCTCAGTGGTATAGGACACAAAGACTGTGCTGATTAGCTAGGACTGTTCTTCCGGTCAGAGACTCAATGATCCAGGCTCCTTCTGTCTTGTGATTACTAAGGGAAAAAAGAAAAGAGAATGTGAAGGTAGAAGGCCAACATCTAAATAGCTCAGCATAAAAATCAAATGGGTCATTTCTAGTCAGAGGACATAAGCTAGAATAAGTCCCACGAGGATGCCTAACTTTCCGGGACTGGCACTGTAGACTTCTTAGGGCCACTAAGATGGAAACTGGAGCAGACATGACAGACCATTCATTGTGTCTACCAAAATAATGTATGAACGTTCAAAAATGCAAGTGCTCTTGGGAAAGGCAACACATTGTACATCCCAGTCATTTTCTTTCTTGACTGAGGTGGCAAAAGACAGATGGGAAGAGGGTGGGAAGTTGCTGGTAGATGGATCACAATCTTGTCTCAGATGAGGTAGGGGTAATGTAGGTGCTAAGATGTGTCAGTGAGTAAAGAAGGAGGTATGTTTCAAGCTTTGCATCAAATGTGGATGTTGCTGGATTTTTTCTTTTTAATTCTAAATTTGAGAAAAAGCAAAGACTTTCAAATAAGTCTTCCACATGGAAGCTCTGTTGATTACACTATTTTCTTATCAGTTCTGAGACACAATTTCCACATCTGTAAAATCAGAAGTCCTTTAAGTTCTAAGAGCAGTGTGTATGGCTTCAGAAATAATACTTGTACATTCCAAAGTACATCCTGAATTATTTTAGTTTACTAATTCATATTTATCAGAGATAAAAGCACCCAATGCCTAGGTAAAAAATACAGTTCAATGACTAACAAGAAAGAAATGCACTGAGCTCAAGGAGCAACTGAATCTAGTTGCTTCTAATTGTTGTCCAGTAAGGGTAACCTTTGGCTATTTTAATGAAATGTGAATTTTTGGAAATTATGGGCAACAAAATGAATGTGTGTTTAGCAATTCTGACCTACAGGTATTTACACCCTACTTTAGGAATGGAAGATGTACAGTGGAAACCAGCAGAAAAAAAACAAAAACCAAACAAAACTTATAAATATACCAGTGTTAATTGCATAGTTCAACTAGATAATATGAGAATTAAATAAGAAAAAAATGATGAGGTGTGCACCCAGCTGACATGCACTACAGGCTACCCACGGCTAATTGAGGATTAAAGCTAAAACAGAGCATAGGTAGCTATGGCTGGGTGAGGAAGCAGAACCCTTGATTTCTCAGAAAAATGTTGTCAAAGAATCACAGCACCTCCCCTTCTAAAATCAAGCCAAGGCAGTTCCTGTTGTCTGTCCCAAGAGACACAACACCTGGAAAATCATTCTTACACACCAGCAATTTGCAGCAAACAAGAAACTTCTGATTTGGGGCTTGAAAACCAACCAATCAGAATTCAACTGCTTCATCCAATCAGGTTTCATCTGTATCAACCAATCGGGCTCAGCTATATTGACCAATCAGAACTATGCTACATCAACCAATCAGAACTAAGCAAGTTCAATCTTTCATTTGTATAAATAGATCTATGGGAACCTGGGAGGGAACAGTTGCTATAAAGCCCCACCTTCCCTTTGTTCTCTGGACTACACATTCTTATTACGTCTATTGGTTAGCAACTGGTCCCTGCCATAGTCGTCCTCCAAATTCTTTTCTAGAGAAATTTTGCTCATTATGGAGATAGAAAGATTATGGTAAGACAAAAAGCAGAAAAAATAGAATCAATAGAATAATAAGGCTATTTCCAAGAGTTTTACATATTCTGTTCTTAACACGTACGTCCTAAACTCAAAGGAACTAAAGTCATAGGCACTAAAATTCACAGGCTCTAGTCCTTTTTGTAATACCAGCATTGCAAAGTGTTATCAGTGAACTTAAGTGAATAATTTGGTTAATTCTCTCATAGAATTATAGTTGAGAAGGGCTGCAAGGATTAAAGGTAATTTGAAAATATACCACAGGAAGCAAAAACTGAAACATAGTTAAAAAAGAAAGTGCAGTAGTATGTTAAAGATTTACAGATTAAAGATTACAGAATTTAGAAATAACTAATGTGTATAGGACGCTACCTACCATCTACCTCCTGCTCATAATTTGTCAACCATGATTGTCACTATTATTCATTGTGAAGAACATATTTTCTACAACATCCATAGGAACATTTTATAAATATTCTATACATTATTCACACAACAAAATGGAGTAGTTCTTTTATTTAGAATAAACTTGATACAAATTGCCACGAAACAGCAAACTTTCTTCTTTTCTCTTTTAGGCCATTCTATCTGGACTCACTTCCCCAATCTGGATAGCAATTCCCCTTGTAGAAATATCTTTCAAGTTGGAACTGTAATCCATTTCTTTAGGAAGTTCTGTTCTAGGATTCTGACTCAGATCCTATATTCATTTCTGAGGAAAGTTAAACTTTTGGTTCACAAGAGAATATTTTAATACTGTGCTATCACATATAAAAAATTCTTTGGAAAGTAAGGAGAAAAGAAAAATCAATTATGATATAAAGACATTAATAAAAATAGTATCAAATTTGTTGAGAATATAGTCTGGGATCTTTGAGAACTATAGTAGAGAGGGTGATAGGATTAAAAAGAGGAGAGAAGAGGGTCCTTGCTTTGTACGGGGATTAGTCGTGGAGATGCTATTCCAAGCGCATAGTTGATGTGTGACAACATCTCCACACTCAAGTTGGAAGCCCAGGAATTTCTGGGAATAGACCCCCAATTATAAAGCCAAGGAAACTCCTGAACTTTTGGGGTTCTGCTGAGAAAGAAGGGAAGCCTAAGTGAGAGAACTATCATGACCCATAAGTAATATCTGCTACAAAAGTGGGAAGGTGGAGAATGGCTTGTGTATCATATAAGCATCATGATGACATGCTTTCTGGTTGTACTGCCGGGCTACAGGGAAGTCCTTCCCACTCTGAACTGAGGCCTTTTAAAACTAGTATTCTACACCACTTTCAGACAACTATAGTTAACAGTAACATATAGTTTCAAATGAGGATATTGAATGTTCTCAACACAAAGAAATAATGTTTGAGATGATGGATATGCTAATTATCCTGTTCGGATCACTACATATTATATGGATTGAAATTAACACTAGGTACCCCCGAATAAGTACAATTATTATTTTTAAATTAAAAATCAAAATTTAAGAAAGCCTGGAACTACTGAGCTGTAGGACCACCTGCTAGGTGTGAATCTCAAAGCTTCGTGCATCTACTAAACAGGGGTGTCATTTTAGAACTGGGCATAGGATGACGGACAAAGGGAAAAAATACCAAGACCAAGGATATCAGCTCAGAGCTCTTTAAATTATTAGTGCTCCAGGTTAGTATTAGTCCTTGGAATGGGCAAGAGCAGAGGAGCTTCAGAGCCCAGGCAGCAAGCAGGACGCGCGGTCTGATTTCCTAGGGCGCATCTTCTCAACTGCTTCCACGGAAGTGCACGCTGCCACCTAATGGACATCCTGAGACATTGCAGTTAAGCCTTAAGGCAATAAATAATGTCATGGTTGTTTTTATAAATATGTGCAAATGAAAAATTCATGTAACAGTTTCAAGCAGAATATATTAAAATCTTGGTTTATATTTCAGTGAAGAAATTAAATAACAGTAGCAAGAGAGAAAATTCTTGGTTTATATTTCAGTGAAGAAATTAAATAACAGTAGCAAGAGAGAAAATTCTCAGCCCTTAGAACCCATGAACTTTTGGAGTCTTATTTAAAAAATTACTTTTGGTTATCATGTTATCTGGGAAAATTGTCTTAAAATTTTTATTTGTCAGACATTTTTATCTCATAAGGAAATAATAAAGGAAAGTAGGATGAGAGAAAGAAACACGCGATCACTCTGAGCCATAGTGTTTGCTAGATATTATTTGTCCATGATATCTGCAGTCCCTAAACCGTGATCTGGTGACCAGCTATACAGCAACAGGTGAGAAATGAGTGTGTGAATGAAGCTCCATCTGTATTTAAAGCGTTTCCTATTGGCATCATGGCATGGGCTCTGCCTCCCATCAGATCAGCTGCAGAATTAGACCCTACTGTAAAGTGTGCATGTGTAGGATCTAGGCTGTGCCTGATCACTTGAGCTGGAGGTGTAATGAGCTTGAATCACCCCCAAACCATCTTTGCACATCCCCATCCATAGAAAAGTTGTCTTCCATGAAACTGATTCCTTATGCCAAAAAGGTTGGGGACCACTGCTTTATATTACTCATCTCAAAGATATGCTGTAATAATCCCCATATGAAAATGGGAACATTAGGTTGGAGAGGGTATATAACTTCTAAGTCATCCTAAGAATTAAGGGAAAAGCCAAGGTTTAAACCACAATCATTTTCCCTTTCCCATCAAAAATGGCAGAGAAAGTATCTTTGGAAAGACAGAGTTTTCCAGCAAAGGTAAGACGGTGCAATAACAAGACCTTTCTGCAAAAATGCCTAATAAGCTTAGAAGAAAGACAATACTCAGAAAATAAGTGAGCTAGTATGTTAAAGTGAGAAGGAAATAAGACAAAGTAAAAATTAATCTTCATTGTCAAAATAGTTTAAGAGTATTTGGAAAAGAATTTAAGGGAACTCGAAGAAAATCTGCTGTAAAAATAGTAAGAAAAATGAATTTTAAAACATTTGCTAGTTTGGACTGTTTTTTATAAAATAAAACAAATATTGCATAAATGTGAAAAAGATAGAAGTATAAAAATAAGATAATTTCAAATAAGATAATAAGATAATCACAAATAATTTCACCATCAAAGAATAAACATTTAATGTCATTTCTGTACATGCATCACTTTCATATTCTTTAATTGTCCTTTAATATTAACAATCTTTAATACAATTGCCTCTTCTTTTTCAGTCATTAATATTTATTTTTTTCAATGTTTAAGTAATGTTGATGCATCAATTATTATTTCTTCAGAATTAAAATATTTTAATTCTACATGTAATACTTAACTATTTTCAGTGTTCATATCTAAATGCTTCATATGCAACTGGTGTCATTTGATTCAGAACCAAAATCCTTTTCACCGCTCTTGTTAAAAACAACTGCTATCTGATTTAATCTATCTTTTGGAACCTTTATATAGACTTAAGCAAACATTTATATTTTTATAATAATTGTATTTTTTAAATTCCTGGCACCAGAGTGAATAAATATAAATGTATTTCTAGAGAAACAATGGAAAATTTGGGGGGTACACAGGTTTGTTCATAAATGTCATCATAGTACACACAAAACTACCACCTACCTTTTCCATTCAAAAATATAACTTATGGATCTTTCCATGTCAGTATTTATAGATTGTTCCAAATTATGTAAAATATGTATACATCAGTGTAATATTCAATAACATAAATATACCATATTTTATTTAATCATTTCCCTATTGCTGAACATTTAAGGCATTTCTGTTTTTATTTTGATAAACAATGCTAGAATAAACATTTTTATACATGCAAGTAAGTGTGACTTTCGGGTGGAAAGCAACAAATGCAATTGCTCTCTCAATTTGCTCTCAGAGCAGCAACATATGAAAGTCCCTTACCCACACTTGTTGCTACTGAACTCCTTAATTTCTACTTTTTTTGCTAAAAACAATATTTCATGTCACTTTCATAACAATTTCTATGTTTTTTAAATAAGGGGTGCATTTACACGTTTTTCTTAGATAGTTTAAATACCTATTTTCTGTGAAGACCTTATTTATGTACCTTGTACATCTGTTAGGTTGTTACTTAGCATTGGTTTACAAGACTTCTATATATACTCTGAATATGATTTTTGTCTGATAACTACTTATATTTTCTTCTAGCCCATAATATATCTTTTCAAAAATTTAAAACATTTTATATCTTTTCTCCTAAAATATATTGACATTTTTCCTATCCTTTGATTTGTGTGTGTGTGTCTAAAATGATCTTTCACCTCAACCTCAATGGCATAAATGTAAACTTTGATATTTTTCTAATGACATTATAATTTTGGTTTTAAGATATAGAATTTTAATCTATCTGGAATTTATTTTTGAGAAGTGTGATAAAGAATTCCTATATGTGTACATGAGTATACATGTTTGTATGTATGAATAGATACCCATTTGTCATATTGAAAATTGACTTGGCTATTCTTGGGCATTTACAGTTCAAAATGAAATTTTTTTCCCTAGGCATTATATTGTTACTGTATTTGTCGGTACATGTTACATGTGTATATGTTCAGGGTACATGTGATAATTTGATACCTTAATTTAATCAAATTTAGATACCTGAGATACCCATCACCTTACATATTTATCTTTTTTAATGGTATGAACCTTTTAATGATTCTCTTTGACCTATTTTGAAATATATAGCTAAATGTGGTAGTTCATGCCTGTAATCCTAGCACTTTGGGACGGTAAGGCAGGTGGCTTCCTTAAGTTCAGGAGTTCGAGACCAGCACTAAGACCCCCAGCAACTGGCTGGGGGTTGTGGCAGGTACCTATAATCCCAGCTACTTGAGAGGCTGAAGCAAGAGAAATCCTTGAGCTGTGATGATGACAGAACTCTCTATCCAGGGTGACAGAATGGAGACTCTATCTAAACATAAACAAATAAAAAGAAGAGAGAGAGAAAGGGAGAGAAATATATGACTAATGTTGATAGTCACTCTACTGATCTATCAAACACCGGGTCTTTTTTAACCTATATAAGTATTTTCTCCTCTATGTACTTTCAGATATTTTGTCTTTAAGCTTACTGATTCTTTCCTCTGCTTGATCCATTTTATTGAGGGCCTATAATATATTTTTCAATTAATAAACTGCTTTTTTCAGTTCTAAGATTTCCATTTTATTTTTTCTTTATTATTTCAATCTCTCTGTTATATTGCTCTGATAAATTTCTGAATTGCTGTTTGGTATTATCTTCGTGACCACAGTGTTTTCTTAAAACTTTTATTTTGAATTCTTAATTTGTGAGCTCATGTATCTCCAACTAACTAGGGCCAGTTACTAATTCATTGCTTTGCTTAGAGAGGTCGTGGTTCTCTGTTTGCTATTGTTTCTTGTGGATGTGTTTCTATGTCTTTGCATGGAAGTATTAGTTATTTATTTGTCTTTTCTGTGTGGCATGTTTTGGCTTGTATTTGAAAAAAAAATTGGGGGGAGGTACAAAGACTCACTATGTCACCCTCAGTAGAGTGCCATGGCACCACAGCTCATAGCAACCTCAAACTCTTGGGCTTAAGCAATTCTCCTACCTCAGCCTTCCAAGTAGCAGGGACTATAGGCACCTGCCATGACGGCTGGCTACTTTTTTGTTGCAATTCTTTAGCTGGCCTGGTTTGGGTTTGAACCCATCACCCTCAGTATATGTGGGGCACTGTAAAACTGTGCTATGGGTGCTGCATCTTGTATTTGAAACTTTTAATAATTTACCTATTATACTTTTTTTGTTCAATATTTATGTCTACTACCTATCCCCCCCGCCACCTTATTGGATGGACCAGGACTTTATTTATCAT
The DNA here is from genome assembly GCA_963573935.1 of Arctocebus calabarensis. Taxonomy (NCBI): domain Eukaryota; kingdom Metazoa; phylum Chordata; class Mammalia; order Primates; family Lorisidae; genus Arctocebus; species Arctocebus calabarensis. The sequence continues at coordinate 33,710 of CAUYON010159663.1, read as the reverse complement.
TTCTGTTTGTTTCTTTCTTGGTTTTTTGAGGCAGTCTCACTCTGTCACTCTGGGTTCAGTGCTGTGTGACATCATAGCTCACAGCAACCTAAAATTCTTAGGTTCAAGCAGTCTTCTTGCCTTAGTTTCTCAAGTAGCTGTGACTATAGGCATAATTCACTAAGCCCAGCTAGTTTTCCTATTTTTAGTAGAGGCAAGTCACATTCTTACTTAGGCTGGTCTCAAACTCCTGAACTTAAGCAATGTACTTGTCTTAGCCAATAATGCACTGTGGCTGGCTAATAATTTTCTTTTTTTTTGGAGACAAAGTCTCATTCTATCGCCCAGGCTAGAGTGCCATGGCATCGGTCTAGTCCACAGCAGCTCCAAACTCCTGGGTTCAAGTGGTCCGTCTCTGTCAACCAAGTAATTGGGACTTCAGGCACCTGCCACAAAGTCTGGTTAAGTTTTCTATTTTTAGTAGAGATGGGTGTCTCCCTCTCCAGTTGGTCTCAAATTACTGAGTTCAAGCAATCCTCCTATGTTAGCCTCCCAGAGTTCTAAAATTATAGACATGAGTCACCCTACCTAGCCTGGAATAGTGCTTTAATATAACATTTTGTAAAGGCAGGGAAAGTAGACACCCTTCCCTTGCTCATAGTCTTATGTAAAAGTATTAAATAGTTGACTATTAAAATATGATATTAGCTATGTTTTAAACATATCTTTTATCAGATTGAAGGTATTTCCTAAGAGGTTGTATGTGTACGTGGATGTATGCATTGTCTGTGTGTTGTTTATTATAAATAGTAGGTAAAGCTTGTGACATGATTTTCTGTATCTATTGAGGTCATTTTCTTTATTATGTTAATTTTGTTTGAGTTTCAGGCTTGCATTGATAGAATAAACCTTATTTGATCATGATACATTATGTGTTTCATATACTGCTAGATTTGATCTATTAATATTTTGTTATATCCATTTATATTTATGTTCATGAGGTACCTTGATCAACAATTTGTTTGGTAACATTGCTGCCCCATTTTGAAGTTGAGATTATGTGAGCCTGGAAGCAGAACATATGTTAGGCTGTCTCTTACTTTCTCTATTTTTGTAAAAGTTTGTATGGTATTTTTTTTTCTCATTTAGGCTGGAAATTTCCTTTAGTAAAAATTTTAATTTTAGATTTAATTCCTTTAACAGATATGTGTTAATTCATATTTTCTTCTTGTGTCCTTTTGCTAAGTTGTACTTTACAAATAATTTTTAGTTCACCTAAGTTTTAAAAATTAACAGAATAAAATATTATAACATTCCATCATTGTTATTATAATTGCTATGGGGGTCTGTAGTGTTATTCACGCTTTCATTTATGATGCTGGTAATTTGTATTTATCTTATTTTTCTTGATCATTCTAGTTGGGGTTTGTTGATGTTTTGATCTTTACAAAAAATAACTTTTATTTTTATCAATTTCTCTTATTTTTGGTTTTCTATTCAGCTTATTATTGCTCTAAACTTTATTTTCTTCTCTCAATTTGAAAAGTAAGTCATTTCCTCTAGCTTCTAAGTTGTAACTTAGATCATTATCTTAAAATTGCCCTGTAATATAAGCATTTAAAGTTATAATTTCTCTCTAAGAACTGACTTAACAACATCCAGTAAACTATCTTGTGGAATGTTTTCATTATTATTCACTTTTAAAAATATTTTCCAATTTTCTTTTTGATTTCTTATTTGACTCACAAGTTATGCAGTAGTGTATTGTTAACTTTTAGTTATTTTAGATTTTGCCAAATGTATTGCTATTGATTCCTAATTGATATCCATAGTGATCTATGACAATATGCTGAGAGATTTAAATATTAATTTACTGTGATTTATTTTATTGCCTAGGTTATGGTTCATTATGGTGACCATTTGAAAGCCATTTGAAAAGAGGCTATATTCCGCAATTATTTGTTAAGTGTCAATTAGGTCTAGATGACTGGCAGGGTTTTCCAAATCATCAAAAACCTTATTGATTTTTATATTGTTACTCTATTAATTGTTGATAAATTGACATTAGAATCTCTAATTATAACTGTAGAATTATCAATTCTTTCATTTAATTCAGGAAGTTTTGTGTCATTTGTTTTGAAGTTCTGCTATGAAATATATACACTCTCCTTTTATCACCAGGAAATGTCTATTTGTTTCTGAAAGTGCTCCTTATATTTAAGTCTACTTTTTCTGAAATTAAAATGGTCATATCAGAATTCTCATATGTACTATTGGTATCTTTTTCATTCTTTCACTGTCAACTCATTCTTTACCTTTATACAGTAGAACCTGTACACATTGACCACGCAAGGGACTGTAGCAAAGTGGTCAACACACAGAGTTGGTCAACATAAGGAATTATATCTACCTTTTTTGATATATACATATGGTATATGTCCATTCTATAAAAATTAGGTCAACTTAAGGAGGTAGTGAATGCGGGGAGTTGGTCAACTATGGAGGTTCTATTGTATATAAAAAGCATATCTTCTTAGCAGATACTGAATATTTGGAGGTATTCTAATTTTGCATTTTCTGGCCAAAGATGTAAGTTAATTGCCTATTAAAATGATGAAATAGCAATGTTTAAAATAGCACAACAGAACTTAGAGTTATTACAAGGTTAACTTCATTGACTTCAGTGTCCATTTAAAAAAAAAAAGAATTTGTTAGATATGCAAAGGAAAAGAAAAGTATGACCTATGCACAGGAAAAAAAATAGACACTCAATAGAAATTGGCTCTGAAAGGGTTCAAATGTTATAATTAGCAGACAAAGATTTTAAAGCAGCTGTTAAAAATGCTTAATAAAGAAATTTAAAAATTAAGGAAAATATGATACTAACTAATGGACTAGAAAGGAAATCCCAACAGGGAAATGTAAATTATTAAAAATGACAACTGTGAGTGCAAAGTATAATAACTTTAATAAAACAGTCACTAGACAGGCTCACCAAATAACCCAAAAGGACTCAGTACTTAAAAATAGATGAACATACAGCATCCACTCCAAAGAACAAACTAAAAGAAGAAAACTAAAGAGAAGTACAGAGACATGTGAGATAACATCAAGGAGTCTGACATATATGTTATAAGAATAAAAGAATGAGAACAAAGAAAGCAGGCAAAGAACATGTTAGAAAGAATAGTGACCTAAAACTTAAGGTCAAGTGATGCTCTTGCCTTGGCCTCCTGGAGTGTTGGGATGACAGGTGTGAGCTAATTCACCTGGCCTGATCTAAAACTTTCAATATTGGATGAAAAATTTAACGTGTGAATCTAAGAAGCTCAATAAAAACCTGTAGAATAAATTCAAAGAAAACCACTCCTGGGCTTATTATAGCAATTTGTTTTGAAATCTAAATTAAGGAGAAAAATCTTCAAAGTAGGTAGAAAATAGAGACACATTGTGTACAGGGTGACAATAATTTTAATGAGTTATATTTCATAAGCAACTATGAAAGCCACCATACTTTAGAAAAACATATCCAAAGTACTGCTGAAGGAAGAGGGAAGAACATGTCAAGCAAAAATTCTGTATCTGTAAAACTATCTTTTTTTAAATGAAGGCAAAATAAATACATATTATTAGATGAGCATAACTGAGAGAATTCGTCTTTAAAGGGCTTACATTCTTGTATGACAAGTGATGCTATAGTGTTCTCCAGGCTGCAAATCTAATGATACTAAATTGCAGCTCCAATTTATAGGAAGAAACATTACATTATGTGTTAAGAAAGGAAGAGAACAGAAATTGTGTAAATATTTCAGTTAGTGTGTTGCTATAAAATCTCTCTCTGTCATATGTGTATAAATTTTCTAGAAACATGACATTTAAAAATTATAGCTCTTTATTGATGAGTTTTTAAATATATAAATACATGCATTAGAGAAAAATAATATTAAGGATGGGAAGAGATAAATAAAAATATAGTGTTAAATACTTCTTATGTTATACATAATAAATTCAATATTAATTCTGCACAAGTAGTGATAAGTTATAGGTAAATATTTTACATTCTAGAGCAATGATTAAAATATAATGTAAAAGATACAGTTAGAAAACTAAAAGAAGAATTAAAATGGAATACTAAGCAATATTCAGTTAAACAAAAATAAGACAAAAATATGAAACAACTAGAAAAAGGAATATCAATAATTGCATTAAATGTAAATGGACTAGATACTCCAATAAAAAATACAGAGTTTGAATTCAAAATTAAGAACTAGCTATATTCCATCCACAAGGAAAGGAAAACATAAATAGATTGAAAGTGAAATTATGAGAAACAGTAAATGTAAGAGAGTAACTATATTAAGTTTAGCCACCACATAATTCAAGGCAAGGATGATTACAGGAGAACATGTTATGGTGATAAATGGTCAATTCAATAAGAATATAAAACAATTGGAAAGGCATATGTTCCTATTAAAAAACTGCAAAACATATAAACAAACCTGACAGAACTAAAAGGATTAATATATAAAACCCACAGTTAGAGAAACTCTATCATACCTCTTTAATTATTGGAACAAGTACATAAGAAAAAAAAAATCCCAAGAAATCTGAACAATAATGTTAATTACCTTAACTCAAACGATATTTGTAGAGTGCTGCATCCAACAGGTCTATAATACACATTGTTTTGAAGTGCATATGGGAAGCTTACCAAGGTAGAACATGAGCTGGACCATTCAATAAAGTTTTAGTGGTTTTAAAAAGATTAAAATCTAACAGAATACATATGTTCTCCTAGCATAGAAAAATTAGATGAGAAATCAGTGATGATAAAACTGAGACCTAGAAAGTTCTCAAATATCTGGAAACTAGAAAATTCACTTCTAAATAACTAATCCATAATTAAAGAAAAAGAAAACATAAAGGAAATTTCAAATTTATTAAAAAATGGTGATAAAAACAAAATGTATCAAAATTTGTGGGATGTTGCTGAAGCAGTTCTTAGAATTTCACAGCATAAAACATTTTGTGTTAGTAAAGAAGAACCCTTGGATTCTTCTCAGTATTATATTGGATAATATTAGTGTTTTTTTAAGACTTATTCAGTTTTTGTCATTGTGTTGTTAATTTTTTTATTCAAATGATGTAAGTATTTGTTATTTGCTAAATAACAAGGCACTAAGTTTTCTTGGTTTTATTCACCTACACATACCTGCTGATCAAATGTGCTGTGAAAACTAAACCTTATAAAATGGTAAATATCTGGTGCTGTGCAAGTCCATCTTCTCTTCTCATTGTTTGCTTCTCTAATATTCTGGATTTACATGCTGTATCATCTTATACTTCTGATAATGCTGTTCCTATCTCTGTTCTCATACAGGGCTTCATTTGAGATTGTTATCCAGTATTGTCTTAGAACTAGCTTGTATCAGCTAATGAAACCAATTGCTAAATTTGCAGGAGTTTTGCAATGTGATTGTTAATCACAACCATTGTGAAGAATCAAATTTTATGAACTAAAAATTATTTGTATTTAGAAAAAAATATCTTAAATGCATGACTGCTTCATTACTTTATCACATTTTACTATTTTCTGTGCTCTTAAGATTATTAACATATTTTGTATATTTATTTGAAAAATCATATAATGATATGCTAGTGGATATCTTTTTTATTAGTGATATGTTGGTAACTTGAAGTTGACTATAGTGGGAGCATTTGCACCATGGAAATCTATCTAAAAATGCTACAAATCAGGACTTGATTTATTGTTTTGTTAATTACATGCATTAATGAGAAGCAAAATTTAAACTATGTTTCATCTATAGTTGTTACATTCTAAAAAGCATCTCTCATGTGAGAAATAGTCTTCCAGTATTTTCAGATGATTATAGGCACCCAAGGGACTATAACAAAGTCGTTGATGTACAGAGGAGGTCAACGTAAGGAACTAGACCTACTGTCTATGTGGGTACATGTGGCGCGTGTCCAATCTATGGAAATTAAATCAACTTATGGAGGTGGTCAATGTAGGGAGGTGGTTAGCTATATTTGATTTAGCAAGAACTCATTCATGTCATTGATGAATGGGTGAAATTCCGACATGTATCATTGTTTCACTTTATCTTTATCTCAGTATCAGCATCAGTACATAAACACTGTATCTTTAAAGATAAAGTCAAATATGTGCAGGGAGCAAAGCAAACTATTAGGTCCCTTCAGAAGTATCCTCTCTCATAGCCTTTTTGGCATTTATAACTTAGACTGTCCTGTAATAAAACATCAATACATTTTCATACAATCAACATTTTCAGAGCATTTGCCCTTGGAGTGAATTCTGGGCAATTTGTACTCTCAATTGGATCCTGGACCAGAAAAAGGAAAACTGCAAGATTTGTAAAAGATGTATAGAGTAGTTAAATATTAGATCACTGTTAGTTTTGTGGATTCCAGGATAATTGTAGTACGGTTAGGGAAAATGCTAACTTTAGGTGAAGCTGAGGGAAAGATGTCTGAGAAATCAGCGCACAATTTTAGCAACATTTTTGGAGGTCCAAAATTATTTCTAAATAGGCTCCCCCACGCCCCAGAACAAGAGTAGATTCAAAAGACGAAGCTGGAGAGAAAGGCTAAGGGTAAACTTCAGAGAACCTTTGAGAAGTACACTCTTTACGTTTTGTGTTGCAAAGCATGGCCAGTCAAGGAAAGCTTCGAAGCCGGTGAAAGATTCCCGTAACTCTGCACTGCGGAGAGCGCAGCCTGGGAGCAGAGAGGAGCTGATGGGAGGACAGAAGGCCCCTGAAAGAAAGGAGGAGTCTTGCGGAGGTAGAAACGGGACTTGGTTGGCCCCATTCAATGTGGTGGCAGAAGACGTAGAGGGCTTTAAGGGTCAGCTGCTCTCCTGCCTGCCGCCCAGGTGTACCCGCTGATGGGGCAGAAGCCTTGCGCCGCTGCCCACGTGTGGGGCAGCTGGGGCTCGCGGGCCGGCTGGAGGGTTGGTGGGAACGTTGATATCCTTCATCTTCCCTGCCAGGCGAAGCATCCTCCTTCTTCCTGTAGCTGGAACAGCGTGGGAAGAAAGTCCAGCAGAAGCCCAGCCAAGTTCAGCTCCGCCCTGCCCAGCACCCCAGGTACTGGGAATTTATGGAGCTCATCCCGCAGATGGTCCCAGGCCTCAGCAAGGCAGCTGATTTATATCCTGGAGCGAGGGAGTCCTTCTTTTTTTGTAAATGTCCCTAGAGGAGGAGGATCTGTTTTGTGTAGGGTTTGTCAGAGCATTCAGCACTTTTGCTGGGATGCAGTCTTGTTTGGGGTCATTCCTTTGTTGTATACACGTGTCTGCTGTCACCCACATGCCATCAGATCCATGCCGTGCACTGTCCTGGATTCTACTGAATAGGGGGTTTGGGCCCCACTGGTTTAACACCTGTAGAAAGTTTGTTGCTTTCCAAACACCCTACCGCCCTTTCCTGAAGTGGGCAGATCCGAAGAGGGACTGAGAAAGATCCCTGAGCATGTTCCTAGAAAACTGACATGCGTGCAAATGAAGTATAGAAATAAAGAAAACACTCCATCCTACTTAAGGAAAACAAGCAAAACAATATTTAAAAACCAAACCCTCAAACTTCTCATGTGGCAGCTATAAGCATTTAGCACAGAGCCCTGCATGCAATGGTCCTTTTGTGACATTGCTAGCTCCTCTCTCTATCAAAGGTGAGACTGCATAAGCCAATATTTGTGGAGGAAAATTTCTACAGTACGTTAAGATGCTATTTGAATGCATAAAGAGAATATTATTTAAATTTCCTTTTCTAAAATTTTTGTTCCTTTTTTACATGATCTTAGATAAATGGCAGGCAAAAAGCGAGAAGTCCAGTTACAGGTAGGTCTGACATATCAACAGTTCTTTATCTGGAGCACTGGTGCTTGAGGACCTTTCATAGTGCTTCCCTTTTTGCAGACAGTCATCAATAATCAAAGCCTGTGGGAAGAGATGTTGCAGAATAAAGGCTTAACAGGTACGGGGCTCCTCCGTGATTTGGGCCTCAGGATTTGGCCTAGGGCACCTAATGATACTCTGTGCCTCTAGAATGCCAACCCCGCTTAGATATGAGCTCCTGCCACACCTTTGGCTTAGCCCCAGCATCGAGATGGGCTGCTGTTCCAGATTGACTGACTCTGCTCTCTCACCCACTGTCATCTTCTAGTGATTGATGTTTACCAGGGTTGGTGTGGACCCTGCAAAGCAATACAAGCGTTATTCAGAAAACTGAGGAACGAACTAAACGAAGAAGAAATTCTGCACTTTGTTGTTGTAAGGATTTCATTTTCATTCAACCATTGTTTTCTTGTTTGAGTGTTTAAGTAACCTCTAATATGTTAAGTATTGCCATGTCACAACAGCCTGTCAATTCTTCAAAATAGATAATGTTAACTTGGCAGTTTTGCTGTACATTAAGTCCTACCAATCTGAGAATGAATAGGATGTCTATCTAGTTCTTATAATATTGAGATTATTTATCATGTTTGGTAGAAAGGTACAGAAATGGATACCTGTTTATTGACCCACTCTTTTCACCTGACCACTTGTTCAGTGTGTGTTCCTTACAACAAGAGCTGTGGAGCTGCTTATTGGATATCACCGAGTAATGCCCTGGCATTTACCCAGTTACCAAATTTTCTAGTGCTACCTCTCTCCTCTCATTTATTTGCTTCTCAGATTTGACAAGGGATTAAAATGTTATAACCAAACTTAACTGTCCTAGTTGCATTATTTAATTTATCCACACCAAATTATCCAGCAATGAGAATTTCATTATCTAATATGGTAGCCACCATGAAGCATAGCTAATCCAACTGAGGAACTGAATTTTTAATTTTAATTAATTTAAATTTAAATTTAAAAACTGGCACCCAATTCAGTGATTGTAAAACCTTTTAAAGTGTGGATCAACTTGGGTATGTGAATCTACTGTTTGAGTGTAAAGATTATTAAGTCTGAGTAAGGATCTATTATTTACAATTAACTTTACAATTAACATTTAGTGTACAAACTAAGATATACTCTAATGTAAAATACATGCTAGCTTTTTAAAGATGTACGGGAAATTTTGGGAAAGCTAAGGGGAAAATCATGTAAAATATCCTACTAATAACTTTTACATTAGTTATTTGTTGAAATGATAATATTTTGTTTATCTTAGGTTGAGTAAATGTGTATTATTATGTTATTTTTACCTGTTTCATTTTAGGTTTTTAATGTGGGTACCAGACTATAAAGTATAAGAGCGGCTTACATTGTCTATTTCTGTTGGACAGAAATATACCTAAACCAGCTACACCTAAGAGGGAAAAACAGATAATAAATTTATGTATCTTCACTCCTTGTTTCTAAAACACATAGCCCCTAGTGCAGACATACAGCCTCAACCCATTGTGTGTTCCCCTGGGTTCAAGGCTTGCATAACCCCTCTCCAGCCAGACCTTAGAATGAATTTGTTATTAACTTTAACTTGTGTTTCACTATCCATCTCCTTCTGCAGACACTTTATTACAGGACTTCTCCTTAGTTCCAGGCTATGAATAAGCAGTCTAGAGCCTAGAAACTCATGGTCTTTCTGTTCAAAAAAATAAGGGGCGATCCTTTTACCTCGAGTGAAAGGATAACAGAAATAAGAGTTTTGTAGTTTTTTCTTCAATTTATCTTAAAAAATGCAACATAGAGATATTGTTTTTAGAGCAGTTGTAAGTTCACAGCAAAACTGAACAGAAAGTACAGAGAATTGCCATAGATCACCTATGCCCACACACCGACAAAATCCTACATCATACTAGTACATTTGTGACAATGGTGACAAGGGATGAAACTATTGACACATTGTTTATCAAAATCCAGAGTTTACATTAGGGTTCCCTCTTTGTGTTATATATTTTATGACTCTTAACAAATGTATTCACTATTACGGAATCATACAGAATAGTTCCACTGCCCTAAACATGCTCTATCTTCACATCACTTCCTTCCCCTTACTCTGAGGCTCTCCATAGCTTTGCTTTTTTCAGATTGTTGTATAGTCAGAATAACACAGCATGTAACCTTTTTAAATTGGATTCTTTCACTTAGTAACATGCACTTGCTTATTCTGTGCCTTTTAATGACCTGATAGCTCATTTATTTTTAGTGTCAAATAGTACTTATTGTCTGAATGTGTCTTGGCTTATTTACACATTCACTTAAAGAATATCCTGGTTTTTCTCTAAGTTTTGACAATTAGGAATAAAGCTGCGATAAAAGTCCATGCTCATGTTTTTGTGTGGACATAAGATTTCAACTCACTTGGGTAAATTCCACGGGGGAAATTGCTAGATCATATGATGGAACTATGTTTTGTCTTGAAGAAACGGCCACACTGTCTTCCAGAGTGGCTGTCCCATTTTGCATTCCCACCGGCAATGAATGACAGTGGCTGTTTTGCCGCATCCCGGCCAGGATTTGATGTTAGTGTTCTGGATTTTGGCCGATCTAACAGATGTGTGATATCTCATGTTTCAGTTTATATTTTTCTGATAACATCTGATGTGATGTAGAGCACCTTTTTCATATGCTTCTTTGCCATTTCTGTATCTTCCTCAGTGTAGTGTCTGTTAAGGTTTTCAGTCCATTTCTAAATTGAGTTATTTTCTTTTTGTTGAGTTTTAAGCATTCTCATATGTTGTAGATAAAAGTCCTTTATCGGATATTTCGTTTGCAAATATTTTTTTCCTAGTCGGTGACTTACTTTCTCATTATCTTAGTCTTGTAGGTTTTTTTGTTTGTTCTTGTTTTTAATTTTTTGTTATTGTTTGTTTTTTGGAGACAGAATCTCACTCTGTCATCCTGGGTGGAGTGCCATGGTGTCACAGCTCACAGCAACCTCAAACTCCTGGGTTCCAGCAGTCCTCTTACTTCAGCCTCCCAAATAGCTGGGACTCTAGGTGCCCACCACAAAACCTGGCTGGTTTTCCTATTTTTAGTAAATATGGGGTCTCACTCTTGCTCAGGCTGGTCTTCAACTCCTAACCTCAAGCAATCCACCTCCCTAGGCCTCCCAGAGTGCTAGGATTACAGGTGTGAGCCACCAGGCCTGGCCTGGTCTCATAGTTTTCTAAAAGATAAGATTCTGTAACAACTTGCTTCATTCACTCTGGAGAATCTGGACCACCTGAAACAAAGTAGAAAGTGATTCTGGATTTGCTTTATGGCAGGGAGCAAAAACCAAGTTCAGAGAGTAGAAAGTAGATCATAGAGGGTATCACCATGTGCTGTTGACAAGGTTTGGCATAAAAAGTTAGACACAGTATCAGAAGTGTCCAACGGTTGGAAGATGGATCACAGAGGCTCCAGGATCAGAAAATTCTTGCAAATTCTGGCAATTGGCATGTGGGAAATTTGTCCCAGTAGTGCTAGGACTGCAAGTTCACACACGCTAAGAGTCGTGGGAAACTTGAGTGGTTTAATAGGAAATTGGGGCCCATGGGGAAAGAACAAGAAGGCAGGCCTCTCTCACTTGTAAGGCTCCCTGGCAGGGAACTTGGGCACAGGAAAGTGCAGTAAGACATCCGCAAGCAAGCAGGAAGAGGGCTTGAGGCTGTGCTCCCAGGAGGGTTAATAGGCAGCTATTAAATCCCTCCTGTTTTCTGGATCTGAGTAGGAAGAACAGGGGTATGTGTATGAGTTGTGCTCTGTGGTGGAGGCCAAGAAGTATACGTGGAAGGAGAATAAATGACACAGTTGGTTGGGATCCCATTTCAGCACAGCTCAGAGCAGCCCAGAGGAAGTAGGGATGCTGTGTGAGGACACAGTGCTTCCTTCCAACTCCACAGCACTACCCCACCCAGACAGAATTCCTTGACCTGCCCCATAGGATCCAGGTCGTTAATGTACCTATTGCACCGGGAATCACTAGTGGAGCCTTTCCAAAATATGTCCTATTCAAAATGGCAGCCTGTGTTGAATTTAACAACAAAAACATGCATTCAGTGTCCTTGGATGTTTTCTCCTATGTCTGCGCTCATTCAATGACAGCATATTCATGTGGACTGATGCTGTTTTTATGATATAACCAGCCCATAAAAGGCAAAAGAAGATAATTAAGTCTCCAGACCTCCCTGTGAACAGTCCTCTGCTGGACATTTTGTTTTCTGCTGCTAAACCAAGGAAAGAGACAAAAATCCAAATATTAAAATGTTATGAGGTTGGTTACCTATTAAAATTATCCTAAATTATTTTCTGCCTTTTAAAAAGACTAATATTAAACACTCACACACACACATATATATAGGCACACACGCAAACACATAAAATTCAGTGGTTGTATTCTATTATAAAAGAGAGCATCATTACTTAATGTATAGTTGTTTATAATTGATTTAGGACAAATTGGAATTTATGAATTTTTTAATAATTTCAAACATAAAGATCAAAGAATTTAAGATTTACTACCAATTCCTTCCAGAAGCATTTAGGAAGCTCCTTTTAATATAAGATCCTATGACAATGGGGATCTGAAACACTCCCCATCTAGAGACACAGCTCCCCTTCTAACAAGAGTAGATGTGATAAGCCCATGTGTGCCTAGAGCAGAGTATGGGAAGGAGACACAGGTGACCAGGGAGAGGGGTGTTGGGTGGAACAAGAAACAGTGGACAGCAAGAGGGGGTGAGGCAGACTTAATGGGGGAAGGACACTCAAGCTGGGTTAGTAAGAGCAGAACCATACACTGAAGACAGAAAAGATGGACAGGTGAGTTATGGCTTGGTGCCATAAAGGGGAACAGAGAGGCTGGGTTGAGGACAAATCATGCAGGGCTTGAGTTACCAGTACGCAATTTGATCCTTAAAACAACTATAAACATACCCAGAAAATGTTGCAATAAACTTGAAAATTGTATGTATCTATGCATCATTTGAACTAAGTGTTTCAGATGACTTGGCTATAGTTGCCTCTGTTATTTTATGGAATAGACACACGCATATATATTTTTTTCAGGCAGAAGCTGACAACATTGTGACTTTGCAGCCATTTAGAGACAAATGTGAACCTGTTTTCCTCTTTAGTCTTGTAAGTATAATATTTATTGTTTCAATTTTGTTGTCAGATTCCAACTTACAGTGAAGGAACAAATGGAATTTTTAAATTACCATGGAACTGTTAGCTGATGATAGTAAATACATGTTGTTTGCCTTATCTTTCCTTGTTTATTAACATATTTTACAATTTGACCTCCAGGAGTTGATAACAGATTGAGGAGATTAGACTGTCACACACTGAGTTGACTAGGGCAAAGAAAAATAAAGATGGTGTTTACCTTTACTAAGGAAATCATCAGAGATTTGTATGACAAATTATTTACAGGAGTGAAAAATTTGGAATTTTTTAAATGCATAACAGGAGAGAAGTGGTTATAAGGTTATAAATATTCATATATACCCATATAAGGAAGGAGCTGGATGATCACTGTTTTGTAATATGTGTTTACTCTTATCTCTGTATTTACAAATGCATGCATACAAAATATATTTATCAAAATATTATAATGCTTTTGTATGCATGGGAAAAAGGATGAATAATTTACATTTTCTTGTGTAAGCTTTTCTATCATCAACTATTTTAAATGGCACACTAACTTTATGGACACCCTGTATTTTCCAAATATTCTGTGATGATCACACAACTTTAATGATGAGAAACATATAAGTGCTATTTTCTAAAAGCATAATACTCAAGTAAGTGCTAAGTTGTGGAACACAGAGTACAGCTGCTACACAGTTAGAGAATTGGGATAGAACAGAAAGAAAGCCTTCCCAGAGGAGATGGATAAGACTCGGACTATTCTAGTGTGGGATACTTACTTTCTGATATTAGAAATCATTATTAAATGCCACTTCTTGGATATAACTTTTCGCTTCTATTACATAACACTTTTGCAACCATTTCAAAGAATTTAATTATTAATTTAACTGAATGAGAAAAAATGCATTGCAGATCTTGTGTTTATTTCTATATGCAGCATTTGATGATTTAGATTAGGGGTCAGCCAAGTTTTTTTCTTGTTTGTTTGTTTGGGTAAGGGGCCAGTTCATAAATATGTTCAGGATCACCAAAATATAGCCTATGGATTAGGTCATAATTTCCTGACCCCTAGACTAGATGTCACTGAACGTGGTAGGGAACCAGGATGAGTAACTGCACAGAGGTGGACTGGGCGTGGAGGAGCCTAGCAGCAGGTAGGAGCATGGGGCAGAGGAGGAAAGATGGGCAGGTCGGTCAATCACCATGTGGAGTCTGGAACCCTGGGACAGCTGTCATCCTGCCATCTGACCAGGCGGCCCATGCCCACTCCCCTTAAATGGACCATCCAGTCCAGGTTCTCTAATCCCTGCACTCAGTACCCAAAGTATAAGTCCATTCTTCCCAGATGTGTTTGGTCCCTCCTTCTAACACTCATTCTTTTCCTGACCCAATTCCCCAGTTCTCCCCCATCTCTGGAATTGATATAGGCAGTTTGTAAACTAACTAAGATTTTTGACATGTCTCTGAGCCTTACTTCCTTGACTCATCTTAATTCTGCCTGCTTCCTTGGGACATTTTCTCTGCAGCCCCTAAGTGGTGACTAGTTTTTCAGATTGTGCTTCTCTAGGCCAGGAGAAGGTATTTCCTTTATTTCCTTTTACTTCTTCGATAATCTTTCCACTGTTTTTAAGAGGTCTGTTTTATTTGGGCAAATTTCCTGTTATTTACTGACCTTCAAGTCAGTTCTGTTGATGACTGAAGACTTTGGCAAGTGGCTCAAATTGTCTCCCTGGGGACTTCGGTATTTACCTCGCCAACCTTCTTGATAACCTGGCTTTTGAATTCTTGACCTCATGCTGCTAATGAATTTCTCTTCCAATAAACTTCATCCAATCATTCCTGAAGTCATACTTCAGACTTTATCATCACTCATTGCTCCAGACCCACAATCACTAATTCAAGAATGTCATTCTCTGATCCTAAAGCTCCCAGCAAGCCTATTGCTTGTGTATTCAGATATCCCATGGTAGCTTTTGGTATTGGTCACCTTGTAGATGACCACAAACTCCTTCCAGTAATTTTCAGCCAGAAAGGCTTTTTCAAGGGCTATTAGAAAGCCCAGAGACTTGCTAAAAGATGCCTTTTAGTGGGAAATAGTAATTAGAGTTTTGAATTTCATTTAAACCTTTTCCAACCAGATCCTTCTCATTAGCCTTTGAATATGATTAAATCTACTCAATTAAGAAATAATACATCTTTTTGATACCATACCTCCTCCACCTACCACCCATTTCTCCTCTTCACCACATAGCTAATTTACTGAAAAGAGTTTCCATATTTAATTTTGCTTCATTTCTTCCCAGTCCATTAACTGCACAGCCCATTCGATATGACTGTTTTTCCACCAAAATTGCTGTTGCTAATGTATCCAATTACCAGCCTGTTGCTGGATATAATGGAAATTTTTAGGTATTCCACATTTGTATCTTCTGATGTATGAAATGAGGTAGCCCTGCCCTCCTTTTAAGAACATTTGCCTTGTGTGAATTGGTTTTCCTTTCTCCTTCATGTGTGTTAGTCCCCTCTGTCTTTTTGGCAGTCCCTCCCTTCTTTATTCAGCCATTAAACATGGATTTATTGTGCTGTGTTCTCTTCTTTGAAAACTTCCTCCACACATAATTTCATTTGTCATTATCCGTTTATCAGTAACTCTAACTCCTACCTTCTGCTATATCCTATACTTTGAGTTCCAGACTTGTGCTTCCTACTGTCACCTTGATTTCTCCTCAGAGGCATCTCACAACAACCTTGTCCAACAGCAGACTCGCCACCCCACAACTCGCAGTTCTAGAATCTCCTCATGTGATGCCTAACATCATAATTCGTGATTTACCCAGTTTTTGAGTGAGAAAGTGAGAAACAAAAGCATCATCGTAGCAACCTCTTTGCACATCACACACACTCCAAAGCACACCCTAGAGCTGACAATTTTATTGCACACAGCCTCTCTCACACTCATGCTTCCTTCCATCTTTTCCATCTCCACCACCACTGCCACAGACAGAATGACCGTCCTTTCTCATCTTCACCTCTAGACTAGCTCAGAACTACATGCAACCATCTTCTCTTGATCCACCTCCAATCTCTTCTCCACACAGTAGGTGAGATGATTTTTACAAATAACATTTCTAATTAAGGTTCTAGCCCCCACTTAAACATTCCAAAGATTTATGATACACTTGGGACAGAGGCTGTACCCTTCCATGGCCAATAGGCCTCCTTGTGGTCTGGCTGTCCCAGATGAGGGCTTCTCATACTGGGTCTCCCTCACTTTCCTAGATGGCCTCCTCACTTGCCAAATCCACTTCCAGCCACAGACACTTGCATGTGCTGTGCCTTAGGCCTAGAATGCTCTCCTCCTTTTGGTCTAGTTGCCTCTTACTCATCATCATATTTCACTTCCTGTTTCTGAGATGTCCCTTCCATGATCTCCTTGACCAGGACGTGTTCTTGTAGGTGCTGTGAGTACTTTACATCTGTGTTGGTGGTACCTGTCCTGGGTGGCTTTTTCTCATGTTGTGTGAGAGTGTGTCTGTGATTTACTTAGGTCAGATACCAGGCCTATTATACATTTATGTCTGATAAGTCACCAGCGTATAATCAGATGTTTGGTAAACACATGTGGGAAGGTGAACAAAAGGGGCATGGTGTCAGAAATAGTTAGGGATCTCTATGCAGAGTCTTTCCCATTTAAAGCAGGGATGCTCTAGGAGAGATTGCATTGTCAGTGCTCCTGTAGGGCCATGACTTGCTGGGAGGGGCTGGAATACACTACCATGCCTTCTATAAGAAGACAGGCAGATTGGAGGTAGAACTCAAGGAATTGGGTTTACCAAATCAAGACGAACTTTCATATCAGTAATAGCTTCCTTTATGAAGGAATGAAGACCAGGATAGATTAATGCAGTAGCTAAAAGGGGATCATTGGAAGTGGGAGACTGGGAGGGGTGACTTAATCCAGTCTCAATGTTGATTCTTGACTCATTCAGACAATGAAAGTTTCCTTTATGTTTTCTTTTCCCTTATAGAATGGCAAAATTATTGCAAAGATTCAGGGTGCAAATGCACCACTTATTAGTAAAAAAGTTACTAACTTGATCAATGATGAGAGGAAAATTGCAGCAGGCGAAATGGTTCGCCCTCAGGTAATTCTTTGTATTGACAACTATTTTAATTTTTTTAAAGTACGTTGTCTTTTTTGACTTGCTTTCCTATAGCATTTCCTATAGCTGTCTAGATGACGCAGCCTTTCTGGAAAGCATTTTGGCAAATCAAAGGCACATACAGATCTTTTGACTCAGCAATTATTCTCCACTAATTTACCCTAGGCACTTGAAATTTACCTAAAGGCATCATCAGTGAACAGATTTCATGAAATGTATATAATTTGTGTCATCAATTACATAATCCAAACAGCTATATATATATATATATATATATACACACACACATAAAGTATATATAATATATATATGTATATGTGTACATATACACATATATACATATATATATATTTTTTTAATCTTTTTTTGAGACAGAGTCTCACTCTGTTACCTGGGTAGAGTGCCATGATGTCATAGTTCATAGCAAACTCAAACTCTTGGGCTCAAGTGATCGTCTTGCTTCAGCCTCCCACGTAGCTGGGAGTATAGGTGCCCACCGCAAAACCCAGCTGGGGTCTTACTGTCATTCAATCTGGTCTCAAATCTTCTAAGCTTAAGCAGTCTACCCACACTGCCATCCCAGAGTACTAGGATGAGCCTGTAATACTCAGACACAGCCTTATATGGGTTCTTTAGTGTGTTCTAGCTCTATTGACATGGAATGAAGGCCAGGATAGATTAATAAATTACAATGAGTACACTTCTATAGGATACTTATGTAAGGTCCTATGTACCTGTGTGAAACATACCACCTGGGTAATATTATCATTACCTATGTAATAAGAAATAAAATATTTTAGAATTAAGAAGTGATGTCTAAAGCATAAAGCAGTGGTATGGATATAATAGAAGAAAGTAAGCCAAATAGGAAAGTGATCAGAAATGTAGACAGAAAGAACTGGAGTTGTTTCTAAAAGAAACACAAATAAACAAACAAAAGCAACAAAGGAGAATAGCCAAGAAATACTGCAGATTAGAAATAATGAGAATATAAAGGCTCAGGCTAGTAAAAGTGTTTACTAAAAGAGAAGATTTGGGTTCAAATCAGGAAAGGATAAGAAATTTAACTACATTTAGGAATATTTGCCTATTTGGAGAGAAAAATGTATATTATTTCCTCATATTACACATAAATACATTCCAGATGAATTAAAGAGCTGAATATAATGAAAGAAATTGTAGAAATATTAAAAGAAAATATTGGCAAACATCTACAGGTATATTATCATATGTTGCAGAAGGGCTTCAAAGTATAACACAACCCAGAGAAATTAAAAAATCAGAAATAAAACATTGGTAGATTCAATTCTTTAATTATTTAAAACTTTCAAGTATACCTTAAAATGTAAAAGAAAAGCAGAGAAGTTGGAAAAATGATTGCACTACAGGTATCTTGCACTAAAATCCATAATGTGTGTGTAGTATTTATAAGCATTAAGAAAATAATGAACATTTTGATAGAAAAGTGACAAGTGAATGGGAAATTTACATTTACAATGGAGATTTTCTTCTCATTCAAGAACTTTCCTTTCCAAGTTCTCTTGTTTTTATGGAATTCCCTCCTCCGTCCCTCTCTGTCTTTCCTCTTTCCTCTTCTTATCCCACTCCCCCCCACTTCTTTTTGAAAATTGTAACAGCTAACTAGCATTGAGGACTTGCTCTTGTTGGCTATGATTTTCCTCATTATGCTTACAGTGATCTTATGAGATATTTACAAATGACAAAGAAAGGCTTAAAAACCTTTGAGTCCTTTCCCCCAGGAACAAGCCACTCACTGAATTTGAAATCAGGCATCATAATGCCCAAATAGAATCTCCTACTTGTCATATTGTATCTAGCTTTTCTTTTCATCTTTTTTTTTTGGTTTTTTAATGTGCACTCTGTTCTTTTTTTCATGGCCGTTGGTGTTCTTACGGAATGGCATCTTATTTCAATTAATGACAGTGGAGATGGAAGAAATGTATTACTATCCTGAAGTTTATTTTATATGATTCTGTTTTGTTGGATACTTCTGTTCTTCAGTTTCTTATCTAATGCCTCTTCTAGGAGAGCCCTGTTCAATAGTGATATTATACAAGCCACAATATGAGTCACATATATATATCATTTAAAATTTTCTAGCAATTACATTAAAAATATCAAAAAAGAAGTAAAGCTATTTTTAAAAAAACATTTACTTCAGTGTATTCAAAATATTCCCATTTAAAGAATATAAACCTAATAATAAATTATTTTTTCTTTTTTTCATGCTGCATAAATACTGAAATTTGCTGTTTATTTACACGTATAGCATCTCTTAATTTGGACTAACCTCAGTTCAAGTACTCAGGTAGCCTTGTGTGGTGAGTGGCTACTCTCCTGAACAGCATGGGTCCAGCAAATACAAAGTCAGGCTATGATAATAGGAGCAATTGCTTTCAGTTTTACTGATTCCCAAACTTTTTTTGGAACTTCATTGCACTGAAGAATCTGAAATTATGCATTCTCTTGCCTGCAAAATGTATACTATGTATATGTATGTATGTTATATGTAAAAATTTACACCTATACCTTATTCTTGCCCCCGCCATTTGAACTACTGCTTATTGTACTTTAATAGAAATCTTGGGAAAGTTGTGTTAGATAAATCCAAATACCTTTCCACTTTACCGTCTATCCTTTAAGTTATAAATATTTGCTAGAAATAAAATTTCCCCAAAGTCATCCACAATCAGATTAAAATATGACTGTGTTCTACTTGCATTTCTTTTTCATAGTATCATGAAATTCTGTTACTAGATACAGACTCAGAAGATGCTGGAGAAGTACATGCTGAAGGTGCTCGTAAGTAAATTGACTTTGAAATAACGGCAAGAGGTTTCTGTACTGGGTGTCATTACAGCATTACGCCTTGCAACAAAATGCCAGTAATAATGTCAATGTGAAGCAATAAGGGACTATTTGGCTAAAGGATGTTTTGAGCTTTGTAAGACTCAGTCATTATAAAAGGCACCCTTTCGTGTTTGCCTGCCTTACCTTTGGTCTCGGGCCTAGAGCCTTTCAGAAGTTCCTCAGGAGGGTGGGCTTCTGTTTGCTGTGACTAATCTGCATAGCAGCTTCCTATTTAATTCTTCTATATCTTTGAAAAACTTGCAAAAATGATTTCTTCCTTGACCCTTGCTCTTGATTCATTTTGCACTTAACAATTTTACGTCTTCACAGGATTATCTGTATGTGTGTCTGTGTGTCTGTGCTTTCTCTGGAGGGAGCAAAAGTGAATAGCCCAACTCAGTGAGCTGTCTCACACTAAAGCTTATCATGAGAATATAGATCAGTTCATAGATAGTAAATCTGTCAGCTTGCAATGTTTGTTTGCATAATTCACCGCTGAAACTTTACTCACTGGCAATACTACACTAGATGCAACAGAACTGTGATTCTAATGCATGGGAATGGCATTCAAATCACCTGTCCTTACCTACTCATTTTTTTCCTTTTGTTTAAAAACTATTGTGAATGTTGCCCTTGCATGCAGTTTGATTTGAAGTAGAAACTCTTTGTAGTTGAAATTCCTTGTAACAAGACACGTAACTTGTCAATGATCAAAAATTCACTGTATATTAGCAATTTATGTATCTATTTGCCAGATCCTCCATTAACCTGACTTTGTTCCAAGAAAATAAAATGTTCTTTTTTCTAGAAGAACAATATAGTATTGCTATTATCAAACCTGATGCTGTGCTTAGTAAGAAAGTTTCAGAAATTAAAGAAAAAGTAAGTAATATTTCTCAAAATTAATTTAAATTAATTACAAAATAACAACCCCTTCATTGTCAACTTGGAGACAAGCTTATCATTTAGAGTGAAATGGAATGTAATGCATTTCTGGTTGGCACTAAATACTCTAAAGGCTTAAAGCATTTTACATCTTTCCAAAAGTTTGATTTATTCATGCATCCTTTAAGGAAACCTGTCCTACCAGCATTCTACATAAATTGTGAAAATTACAGCTTTTATTGGATTGTAACAAATGTTCTTCTTGTTTAATTGGGTATCATATGATCTTTTTATAATTCCCATTATCTTGCTTTATTCCCTGTATGTGGTTACAAATGTGTGGTCCTTTTCAATACATGATAGCTTAAGGACACATTTAACATTTTGCATGAGAGTTTAAATAAATCTGTTTTTTTTTTCCTAGTAAAGGAAAATTACATTCAAATTCAGAGGGTCAGCAAAGTCTTCTTCTAAAGGGTTAGATGGTAACAACATTTACTGCTCATGTCTGGTGTCTAATGTCTACTTAATTCTGGTATCCTACCAAGATGGCAGCAGTAAACCATATGTAAATGAGTAGGTGTGGCTGTCCAATGCACTTTTAACAGCAACTCGTGGGCCACATTTGACTGCAAGCTGTAGTTGCTGAGCCCTGAACAATGACTTTGTGTTGAAAACATGAAACTATATTGAAATTTGAAAGAATGTTTCTTTGTGCAATAGAAGAGTCCATAGGGAGACCGGCTCTGTCTTGATGAACTTCCCATAATGCATTCCTTCTGTAGCAGCATTAGCATCTATTAAACCACAATAAGGTAGTCAGTCCTCAGGTCAGGACATTTACTATCTCTTCCAATTATACATTGACTAAATTAATATTACTCTCCAAGGATAGCTCTTCCCCCTTTCCCCCCAGATTCTGGTTTATATGTGAAAGTTGAGAGGGGCATCAAACATATATTGGTTTATGTTTTATACCATATTTCAAAGATAATACAACATTCCAATGTCTTGCAGTTTCTTATTAAAGTATGTGTTAATAGTCACGATGGTGAAAGTTTTCAAAATACATACTTTTCTGAGTTGAGGCATTATTATTAATCATCAGTTTATCTTATTTTTTTTTTGTTCTAGCACAATAAACAACATTTCAGAGACATAATGAATATCTGCTAAATACCTCACCTCTCTGGAATTCAGTTAAAGGCTACATAACAGGACAGAAAAGAATGAATATTTTGAATAAAAAGAAAATGAGCATACTGCATTTTTAAACATTAATAAAAGAGAAGTTATCAAGTCTAAATGTTGCTGGGATTTTATTTTCTGTTGTCAGGCATTATGTAATAAAGACATGATTTGGGTTTTTAGAAGTTGTTCAAATTGGAATGTCAGTTAGGAGAGGGGTCATCAAAGGTAATAACTTTAGGATCAACAAAGCCAATGAAACCAGTAGACCATTTCTTTTCTTTGTAGAAGAAGAATGCACTTGAGGCTGGATACTAGCAAATGAAATGGAGCTCACATTATTGGCATCTTTTCATATAATTACCAATTTGCTTCAGACCCAGATTCCACTTTCATTTAATTGTTTAGTACCTCACTGGACTTGTCACATTTGCCCCAAAACTTGTCTGTCACATTTCATTACACCTGAACAGCATGCAAACTGAATTTTGGTATTAAATTAAATTTTCAGTTAAACATGGTTAAATTTTACTTTCTATCCTCCTAATAATTTGTATAGGTTTGTTGGTATAAAAGTAAGTAGCACTAGATTATGAGTTATAGCATCCACAAATTAAGAGCATAAAAAGGAGACAGTTAAAATAATTTTAAAAATAAATGGTTAGTAAGTACTTGAAATTTTATGTTTTTATGAATGATTAAGAAAGCTATTTTTCCTTGGAATTATTTGTTTTTACATATTTTTAAACAATTCAGTGTCACAGAAATATTTCAGAGTTGTTTGTTCAAGTCTTGAAAACTCAGATATGATGTATCTAGGAGGTATGAAAAGGTTCTTCTTTATGTAGTTTTGAGCCATTTCAAATCTAGTGCCATCTGGATTTTGCTGAGGTTTTTTCATGAAATGTATCAAAAACGGGGTGGTTTGTTAATCCCTGGGGAAAAAGTCCTAAACTTGTTTTGCATGTGGTCCTACAACACGTCTGGATTTCACCTTACTGTCTAATTGAAGATTACCAATGCAGGATTTATCATAGAAGCAGAGGATAAGAGAATGTTCACTGAAGATCAAGTTATGGAATTCTATAGTCACATTGCAGACCAGGTAAGACAGGTAAAAAAGAAAAAAGTCACCATGCATTCAAATACAGTGGATTTCTATAAGCTTTAGATCTTCATTACAGAAAAGCAAATGAGTAAGTCAACTAAAGTAAGGTCCAGGTGTCCTTGTTGGGGTCCATACATATCATGGTGATATGTAAGTTGGTCGCTCTGAAGAAACCTGCAGTAGAAATAGTAGCCACCAAGGAAACTGGAGGGTCATATTGTATTTTGTTAGATGAAACCCTTTTTATGTCAGGTCCCCCAAGATTCTCTGCACCAGTCCTCTGAAAGTGAATATCCAGCACTTTCTCAAAGATTTTTATCCTGGCTTTTTGTCATCATCATCACAAGAATAATCCTCTTTACCTAAAGGCCTTAGAGGATTTTCTTTTTTTAAAATTCTCTTGTCTGGGTGACTATAAAAAAGGTAGTTCTGTGTATTGGAAAGTATCTCAGCTAGATCAGCAGACCTCACTTCTGGAAATGCACTGTCCACTATGGTACCATTTGAGTGCATTAAAATGTAAAAAACATTAAAATTCAGAGAGTCTCAGTTGCCCTCATCACATTTCAAGTGCTCAATAGCCACAAGTGTTACTAGTCACTAGTTGGAGAGTATAGAAGAACATGTTTATTGTCACAGAAAGTTCTACCGGACATCACTTTGTTCATGTAGAACTAGCTCCCATGCTCAATTCATCTCTTTGGGGTGCAGTTTCCACACATGTAAAAGGAAAGGGTTAGATAAGGTGCATCAGCATCAACTATGAACTTTTGAGAAAATCCAACTCTTGAGCCATGTCTATAACTTCCTGAATCAGAAACTCTTGAGTTTGGGCTCTAGAAATCTGTTTTTACAAGCCCTCCAGATGAGTTGGCTGCATCCCCAAGTTGGAGAATTATGGTTAGACTATCACTAAGATCAACTCCTGCTAGCTGTGAGTGTGAAGTAGAAGGCTTCACTTAACCTGGGAAGCAGCCCCCATGTTAGCCCATCCATTTCCGGAGCCTGAAGTAAACAGTTCGTTGTTTTATTTTGTAGCCTGACTTTGAAGAGTTCATCTCTTTTATGACAAGTGGCCTAAGCTATATTCTAGTTGTGAGTCAAGGAAGTGACCAAGAGCCTCCCAAGGAAGTAACTGAATCTGAGCCTGACCCTGAAGCTACAGAAGCAACTAAGGATCAGTCTAATCCTTACGTTAATATCACACCTGAAGAATTTAAGAAGAAACGAGACAGGTAGCAGGCTTTGCCAAAGAAGGTTTACACAGCTCATTCTACCCCAACCCTGCCAATTAAACCCCCAGATTGCTGATGTTGTTATGTGGGTATTGAACAGTTGGAGACAATAGCTTCTCAAACTTGGATGTAATGAAGAATTATTACCTGAACAATAGTGCCTGTGGCCTGATGTAATTATGACTTGTCTTATAATAATTATATTATCACTTCTGCAATACACCATATTTCTATGTCCATGGAAGGTGCCCATCTTGTTCTATTTGCCCAAATACATGTCATAACTATACCAAGACTTATTATTTTATGAAATTCTCATTTAAGTTAAAAACAAAAGATACAATTCCTATAATAACCTTAAAGGTGTTTCAGGGACTAAAGCAGTCTGAATTCTATACCTTGGCTCTCTTCTCCCATCTCCAGTGGTTTCTTGAGGCCTAGAGCTCTGTTCAGGCCTAGAGCTCCAGAGTAGGTGAGGCTAGTATGGTGCTTCCTCCACTGGGAGCTTGGGGAATTCCTGAGATCTCCAAGAGGCAAGAACCTGGAGTCTACCACAGCCCTGAAAAAGAAAAAAACAGATTTGTGATTCCCATGGGGAAGGCTGACTTTGGATTTCACTGGGTCTTCCTGAGACATAGAAGGCAAAGATAGAGCTGGGTAAAATTCCCTGCTCTTGAATTCTGTCTAGCTCTTTGGAGCTTTGTAAGATTGTTCCTGTAAGGGAATGAGGACCTGCTGTAGCCTAAAGCCTACTTTGCCTTCTAGTTCCACGATTTCCACCACTTACCTAAGACCCAGTGAGGCAACAAAAAAGGCTGGCAGCCAGGGAAAGGAAAATCAGCACAAAAATCATAGCATAAGCCCAGTTAAAAGTAATTGCTTAGAGACCAAAAAAGTCTTAAAAAAAATAATAATAGAGATCCAAGTATAAAGATTTGAATTGCAAAAATTATGGGGTTTGAACTACAAATTCAGTGGAGAATGAGAAGGTATGATTGTTCTTTGAGAGTTAAATTAGTGACTTTAGAAAATCAAATGCAAGAAATAGTTCAAAGTACAGAAATTTAAAAAAATGAGACAGACATCATGAAAGCAGAAGTCTGCAATTTGGAGAATATACTGCAAGTACCAATGGGCTAATAAGACAATTAATTCCATACAGAGAAGAAAGATCAGTTGGGCAAGCTATAATCCAAGAAATAATAGAAAACAAACTTTTCTCCAGAATGAAGGAATGCAGGTGTCTTCCCTTTGCAAGGCTTATGGTGGTCCCCCCTCAACTGATATAAACAACTCAGGAATACAGAAACTTCCTGCAACTTGTTTCCAGACAGAGCAAACAGGTGGGGGGGTATACTTAATATGGTTGGAACCTGGAACAGGTCATTTTCTTAACTCCCCTTTCTATTTGACAAAATTATTTTAAAGAACTAATTATAGAATGAGGTTAACAATACCAGAAAAGAAAAAGGCAGTGAAAATAGTCTTTTATGAACCTTTGCATATATAAACGTATGAGAAAAAGAGCAAATACAAATATATAACAGCCCAAATGAAAAAAATGATAGATGAATACTATCTTATTGTATTAATATTTTTATATTGAAATCATATTTAGAAAACATAATAATTAATCTATTGTGGAAATGTAAGTATAACTTCTGTTTTTAAAAATATCTTAATTTTTGAAGATTTGTCAATGATGTTCTTAAAACTGATTTTTGCTGTGTAGTCATGTTTAATACATAAAGACACCCAAAATTACCATTTCACAAAAAATTCCAGAAATTGCAATACTTCCAATAGTTATGTTGTTTAGGGATTGATTTTGCCATGTTGAGTACAATGCAGAGAACTCTCTTTATTAAAGGATAAGTAAGAGAAATGTGAAACTTAAAACATACACATACACTAAAAATTCAACACTAACCACAAGAATTGTTTAGATTGTAGTGAACACAGGATGTAGGGTTTCTTTTCTTTCTTTCTTTTTTCTTTCTTTTTTTTTTTTTGAGGAGTATTTTTATCACTAACTTTCTTTAGAATTGTTTGTGGGTGATGATAAAAAGCAGCCTTACTTTTTAGTCGCTTTATTATTGGTCTAAAATTTCCCTTGTTCTTTAGGATCCTTTCTACCAACCCCACACTTGTCAGCAACAAGTTATGTGAAAGGCAAAAATATTTGACTGGCATGAGGCTCTTCAAAAACTATGAAGCGAAACAGATCGCAACCTCGTTATTCTTCATGAAACCAAGATATTTGCCTTATAGAGTAAAGGAAGATGTTCAAGGATGTACTTAGGAATTTATCACCTATATACCCTTTTGCAAAAAATATTTGTGGAAATATTCAAACCAAAAAATTATGAGAGAATAAAAAGCAGGAAAATCACTGTTATCAGGGAACATTGAATTCTGGAATATGCACACACCCACATTACGTAATTACCGTGGACTATAGATGATATAAGAGCTAATCAAGAACTCTTGAAATAGAATGAAATTCTTATTTAGATTATAAATTATCTCCACCAAAACTAGAAGTTGATGGATGTGGGGGGGGGCCAAATGTTTTCAAGATTTCAGGGAAGAGAGGGCAAGCGAAGATGAAGAGGTAGCTGAAAAGTATTTTAAGGTTCTTATTTAATTATGTAAAGAGGGCATAAATGGAGTGTCAAAGTTGGGAAATAGTGTGCCAGAATGTAAGAAATAGAACACATGTCTAACAATGAGAGCGGGGAAAAAAAATTAGTGCAGTGGAAAAATATAGTAGAATTTTCACATTAAGTGGCAGAAAATGTGAAATGAATAGAAACTTGCTAGACTAGCAAAATAAGAGAAAGAACAAAAAAAAGGAAACCCCAATTTAAAATAAATAGTATATGTGAAGATGGAAGGAATCAAGTCCTGAATATGACTATTCTACTAAATGTGAAAATGTTAATGATCCCACTAAATATGGAGATTACTAGATTAAAGAATGAACTAAATTAAAAACCATCATAGTAATGACTCAGGCAAGAATCATCAATGGGCACTAAATGTATTGGGTGAAAAATATATACACAGTATTCTAGAATGTCCTCACAGTTTACATACTTATTATAAAGGGGTAATTACAGCTTTTTAGTAGAGGAACTTGGGGGATACCAACTTAACCAAGTTAATATCACCAATAACAGGAAAAACTAGCTTCATGTACCTCCTAAGTGATGGAGCATGTGATGGACTAAGAAGGATTAGGTAGTTTTGTCACCAAAGATCCATGACCTCAATGGATAGGAATCTCATAGGCCATACAATAGTTTTAAGCCATCCATAATGAGGACTGTTTATAAAACAACTGTCTGGGATGCTTCAAAATATTATCATAAGAGACAAAAAAGGCTAAATGACTCTCAGAGATTAAAGGAAACTACAGAGATAGGACAACTACGTGCAGTGTATGATCTGGATTAGGAAAAATTTGCTTTACATAAGACTACTAAAAAAAATAGTGAAATTTAAAGATGGACTGCTAACCAGATAATAGTTTTATATCAATGTCAAATGTGGCAAAATGATAGTTTGTGAATCTATATAAAGGGCATAAATGGGAGTTTGTTGTTCTAGTCTTGTAACTTTTCTGTTTAATTTTTTCAAAATTAAAATTGTTAAACTTCACTCATCTATAGTCTGTCTAGAAGAAGCATGCATAGAAAAACAAAAATAATGGGATGGCAAAAAATAGGATATTCAAGTATTATAATTGATCATTAAAAATGTTAAACTTGATAAAGACATAACGTATGAAGAAGATATAGTCATCAAATCATAAATTACACTCCTTCCAACATAAAAACTGAACATATAGGGATGAAAGTATTACAACAATAAGGCGAAATGGATAAAAATGCCTGTTAGCAAACAAAAATGAGCAAGGACAAAAGGGAATAGGAACTATTCAGTAAATAATGTTTAATAAATGATCAATAATATATGAAACATAAATATACATATATATCACCTTATATATTACAAATAAATTTTCTGTGTCACAAAGAATACTAACTTTTTTTTTTTTGAGACAAAGCTTCAAGCTGTCACCCTGGATAGAGTGCTTTGGCATCACAGCTCACAGCAACCTCCAATTCCTGGGCTCGACGAATGAGTCTCCTGCTTCTGCCTCCCAAGTAGCTGGGACTATAGGTGTCCGCCACAACTCCTGACCATATTTGGTTGCAGCTGTCATTGTTGTTTGGCAGGCCGGGCTGGATTGAACCTGCGAGCTCAGGTGTATGTGGCTGGCGCCTTAGCCCTTTGAGCCATAGGCGCCAACCCAAATACTAACATTTTTGAAATTAAAATTTTACCACATGTATTTGTAATTACAATCCAAAAAGAGGAAATAAGCAATAAAAAGTTACAAAAAATAGCTATTTAAAAATATGAATTTTTCACATAAATAACCCTTACTCCAAAGACAAAGTTAAAAAGAAAAATACAAACTATCTGAAAAGCTCTACACAGAGGAAAGAAAACTTTTTATTAAAAGAATAACATATTTTCTCTTGGTCTTTGTTTATCCTTTCATAAAGTCAAGTACAGATAATAATCATGTACCAGAGTTTTAGAGTAAATACAAGAGAATGTTGAATTAAGTATCATATTCTTGTATGTAATGGGGAGATACAACTTAGTCTTTATATCAAAGTCAATTTTTATCTGCTTTATTAAACTCTATGTAATTTATAAACATATTACTAATTTTAATGTGTTGGCATGGTCATTAAACTTCAGTTTTCTAATAACCTTAAATTATATTTTGACTTTCAACAGTTTACAAGAATGTCTGGAAAGACAGCACATAGCTCAGTTTTGTGATGTTGAAGATGATGCAACTGTTGTGGCTAAGTTCCTTGATATCTTCTTCCCTGATTTTAAAACATTGAAAAGCATGAAAATACAAAAAACAGTGGCATTGCTTCGGCCAGATCTCTTTCATGAAAGAAAAGGTAGAAAATAAAGCACAAACTGTTTAAGTATTATATAGATATGATTTGAATAAACTCTAGTATAATTATATTTAAAGATATTGTTTTAAATTTTAACATTGAAGAAAAAGCACCTTAACTAATAAATTTAATGATAACTTGCTGATTTCTCAAAAAAATGAATAAAACATTTTTATAGTTCAGGAGAAAATTATCTAGCCTGTCAATTTGCTAGAATAGATTTTCAAAATGCAGGTATTATTACATAATAAATATTGAAAACTTTCATCTCTGAAATAACTCAATTCAAAACTTGTAATTTATACTCTACACTCTAATTGATAGTATGATTTGAACAAGATATTTTAACAAGTCTATTTCTTCATCTGTAAAATTCTGAAGATTAAAATGAGAAAACATAAATTAATTATTTTTAGCCTCATTTCATATTGTCATAGCAGAGTAAATATGACAGAGTAAAAACACAATTCTAAATTAATATTATTATTTCTTTTTTTATACTTAGTGTATGGCAGTACAGATGATAATTGTATACTGACCTTCTAGTCTCTGACTTGCTGAACTCACTTAGTTCTAGAAGCTTTAATGTAGTTTCCTTGGAAATTTCTATGTAAACCAAGGTTTCTCAACTTTAGACCTGCTTATCGTTTAGGACAGATTGTTTTTTGCTGGGGATTCTGGAATGAGGCATGTTTCATGTGCACTGTAAAATGCTCAGCAGCATCCTTTTTTTTTTTATTGTTTTTATTATTAAATCATAGCTGTGTATATTATTGCAATCAAGGGGTACAATGTCCTGGTTTCACACACAATCTGAACTATTTTCATCATTTCATCAAATGCCTTCATGGCATTTTCTTAGTTATTGTATGAAGACATTTGTATTCTGCATTTAGTAAGGTTCGCCTGTACCCTTCTAAAATGCAC
This sequence comes from Arctocebus calabarensis, assembly GCA_963573935.1. NCBI lineage: Eukaryota > Metazoa > Chordata > Mammalia > Primates > Lorisidae > Arctocebus > Arctocebus calabarensis. The sequence continues at coordinate 3,249 of CAUYON010159663.1, read as the reverse complement.
TGTAGGCACAGCCCCACCAAATACCCTCCTCTAACCCAACCTGCTCCCTCCACCCCTTCCCCTGTCCCCATATTCTTCTGCTATAGTTGCGTTATAGCCTTCATACAAAAGCTACAAATCAACTTCATAATAGGGCTGAGTACATTGGATACTTCTTCTTCCATTCTTGAGATACTTTGCCAAGAAGAATATGTTCCAGCTCCATCCATGTAAACATGAAAGAGGTAAAGTCTCCATCTTTCTTTAAGGCTGCGTAATATTCCATTGTATACATATACCACAATTTATTAATCCATTCGTGGGTCGATGGGCACTTGGGCTTCTTCCATGACTTAGCAATTATGAATTGGGCTGCAATGAACTTTCTGGTACAGATGTCTTTGTTATAATGTGATTTTTGGTCTTCTGGGTATATACCTAGTAAAGGAATTATAGGATTGAATGGCAGTTCAATTTTTAGATGTCTATGTATTCTCCAAACATCCTTCCAAAAGGAACATATTAGTGTGCATTCCCACCAGCAGTATAGAAGTGTTCCCTTTTCTCCACATCCACGCCAACATCTCTGGTTTGGGGATTTTGTTATGTGGGCTATTCTTACTGGAGTTAGGTGATATCTCAAAGTAGTTTTGATTTGCATTTCTCTGATGATTAAGGATGGTGAGCATTTTTTCATATGTCTGTAGGCCGTGCGTCTGTCTTCTTTAGAGAAGTTTCTGTTCAAGTACTTTGCCCATCCTGAGAGGGTTCACTTGTTCTTTTCTTTCTAATACATTTGAGTTCTCTGTGCATTCTGGTTATTAAACCTTTGTCAGAGACATAACCTGCAAATATTTTCTCCCATTCTGAGGGCTGTCTGCTTGCTATACTTACCATATTCTTGGCTGTGCAGACTTTTTATTTTTATTTATTTTTATTTTTATTTTTTTTTCTGTGCAGACTTTTTAATTTCATCAGTTCCCAGTAGTGTATCTTTGATACTGCTTCAATTGCCTGGGGAGTCCTGCTCATAAAATATTCACCCAAGTCAATTACTTCAAGAGTTTTCCTTACATTTTCTTCTAGGATTTTTATAGTTTTATGTGTTAAGTTTAAATCGTTAATCCAATTAGAGTCTATCTTAGTTAATGGGGAAAGATGTTGGTGTAGTTTCAGTCTTCTACAGGTCACTTGCCAGTTCACCTAGCACCATTTGTTAAATAGGGAGTCTTTTCCCCACTGAATGTTTTTAATTGGCTTGTCAAAGATCAAGTAACGGTAAGTAGCTGGATTCATCTCTTGGTTCTCTATTCTGTTCCAAACATCTACCTCTCTATTTTTGTGCCAGTACCAGGCTGTTTTGATCACTATTGATTGACAGTACAGTCTCAGGTCTGGTAGCGTGATTCCTCCTGCTTTGTTTTTATTTCTGAATAATGTCATGGCTATTCAAGGTTTTTTTCTTATTTCATATAAAATGAAGTATTATTTCTTCAAGATCTTTAAAATATGACAGTGGAGTTTTAGTAGGAATTCCATTAAAATTATATATTGCTTTGGGTGTTATAGACTTTTTTTTTTTTTTGCAGTTTTTGGCTGGGCCTGGGTTTGAACCCACCACCTCCAGCATATGGGGCTGGCGCTCTACTTACTGAGCCACAGGCACCAACCTGGGTAGGGTAGACATTTTAACAATGTTGATTCTTCCCAGCCATGAGCAAGGTATATTTTTCCATTTGTTAACATTTTCAGCCATTTCTTTTCTTAAAGTTTTATAGTTCTCTTTATAGAGATCTTTCACATCCTTTGTTAGGTAAATTCCCAAATATTTCAACTTCTTTGGCACTACTGTGAAAGAAATAGAGTCCTTGACTATTTTTTTGGCTTGGCTATTGTTGGTATATATAAAGGCTACAGATTTATGGGTGTTGATTTTGTAGCCTGAGACATTGCTGTATTCCTTGATCACTTCAAAAAGTTTTGTAGTAGAATCCCTGGTGTTTTCCAGATATACAATCATATCATCTGCGAAGAGTGAAAGTTTGATCTCTTCTGACTCTATGTAGATACCCTTGATTGCCTTTTCTTCCCTAATTGCAATGGCTAAAACTTCCATTACAATGTTAAAGAGCAATGGAAACAATGGGCAACATTGCCTGGTTCCTGATCTAAGTGGAAATGATTTCAATTTAACTCCTTTCAATACGATATTGGCTGTGGGTTTGCTGTAGATGGCCTCTATCAGTTTAAGAAATGTCCCTTCTATACCAATTTTTTAAAGTGTTCTGATCATGAAGGGATGTTGGATATTGTCAAAAGCTTTTCTGCATCAATTGAGAGAATCATACGGTCTTTATTTTTTAATTTGTTTATATGCTGAATTACATTTATAGATTTATGTATATTGAACCAACCCTGAGACCCTGGGATAAAGCTCATTTGGTCATGTTGTATAATTTTTTTGATGTGTTGTTGGATTCTATTTGTTAAGATCTTGTTGAATATTTTTGCATCAATATTCATTAGTGATATTGGTCTATAGTTTTCTTTTCTTGTTGGGTCTCTCCCTGGTTTAGGGATCAAGGCGATGTTTGCTTCATAGAATGTATTGGGTAGTATTCCTTCTTTTTCTATATTTTGGAAGAGGTTTAGCAATATAGGTACTAGTTCTTCTTTAAAGGTTTGGTAGAATTCTGACGTGAAGCCATCTGGTCCTGGGCTTTTCTTTTTAGGGAGATTTTGTATTGTTGATGCTCTTTCAGAACTTGATATAGGCCTGTTCAACATTTCCACTTCATACTGGCTAAGTCTTGGTAGGTGATGTGCTTCCAAGTATTGGTCAATTTCCTTCAGATTTTCATATTTCTGAGAATAAAGTTTCTTTACTTTGTTAACAAAAAGATGGAGACTTTACCTCTTTTGTGTTTACATGGATGGAACTGGAACGTATTCTTCTTAGCTAAGTACCTCAAGAATGGAAGAAAAAGTATCCAATGTACTCAGCCCTAATATGAAGCTAATTTATAGCTTTCATATGAAGGCTAAAACCCAATTATAGCACAGGAATACAGGGAAAGAGGAAAGGGAGAGGAGGGGAGGGGGGAAGATGGGTAGAGGGAGGGCAATTAGTGGGAACAAACCTACGGTGCATCTTAGCAGGGTACTGGTGAAACTTATTAAGGGTAGAGTAGCAATGTCTTTATATAGTGATCAAGAAAATGCCATGAAGGCTATCTGTAACAGTATGATCAAAATATTTCTGAATGTATA
>CAUYON010159662.1:0-11780 GCA_963573935.1 Arctocebus calabarensis | reverse complement strand
TACTTTTTCTTCCATTCTTGAGATACTTTGCTAAGAAGAATATGTTCCAGCTCCATCCATGTAAACGTGAAAGAGGTAAAGTCTCCATCTTTCTTTAAGGCTGCATAGTATTCCATGGTATACACGTACCACAATTTATTAATCCATTTGTGGGTAGATGGGCACTTGGGCTTCTTCCATGACTTAGCAATTATGAATTGGGCTGCAATAAACAATCTGGTACAGGTATCTTTGTTGTAATGTGATTTTGGGTCTTCTGGGTATATACCAAGTAAAGGAATTATAGGATAAAATGGCAAGTCTATTTTTAGATCTCTGAGTGTTCTCCAGACATCTTTCCAAAAGGGATGTATTAGTTTGCCTTCCCAACAGCAATGTAGAAGTGTTCCCTTTTCTCCACATTCATGCCAACATCTCTGGTTTGGGGATTTTCTTATGTGGGCTAATCTTACTGGAGTTAGATGATATCTCAAGGTAGTTTTGATTTGCATTTCTCTGATGATTAAGGATGATGAGCATTTTTTCACGTGTCTAAAGGCCATGTGCCTGTCTTCTTTAGAGAAGTTTCTCTTCAGATCCTTTGCCTGTCCTGAGATGGGATCACTTGTTCTTTTGTTGCTAATACGTTTGAGTTCTCTGTGGATTCTGGTTATTAGACCTTTGTCGGAGGAATTACCTGCAAATATTTTCTCCCAATCTGAGGGCTGTTGGCCTGCTCAAATAATCTAATTCTTAAGAAATTTGTATAATTATGGATTGTATTTTAATATCAAAGTCCTAGAAATGCTAGACCTTGGAGTTCAAGTTACTAATTTTCAGAGACTGCTTTTAGCAGAAGGTATCTTATAAAACGTAGTTCCTACACACAACTTCTTGAATTATGATTCTACATTTCCTCAATTCTATTGTCAGTGATTTAGAGCAAATACACAGAAGACAACCGATCCACAATCCATATTATAGGTTAGTGAATATTTTGATATAATCAACTGGCTATTAATTCAAGTGAATGGAGGAAAGCAATTTTATTGTACTTTATATTAACTTAATCTGAGTAGCAAGCAGTAAGATAAAGCATTCAGAATTTTTGATATCTATTTAAGAGCACATAACTGCAATGAGTTTTCTGGGTAAAATGTTAGCATAAACCGGACTTTGACCGAGTGTGCTATTGTGCTTGTTGAAGAGGTTACTCTTCTCATTGCTTATGAAAACTGATGCAGCTTGCCCTACTCGAAAAGGCCACTGAGGTACTTGAAGCCTAGGTCTCAGTGTCCTTCTCTGGGATTGGAGCCTTTAGAAAAGTACTTTTTGGAAGAAACAAATTGACCTGGGAGCAGAGCCCTGAAGTTGAAAAATTTCAGCTTAAAAATCTCCCTCTGCTACTAAATAACATAAGGAATATATGTAACATAAGGAATATATCTTTGTTCTGAATTAATAGGGCCAGTTCCCTGATTATGAATAACTAAAATTGTGAAAAATAAAAATAACTAAATAATAATAAAGCAACTATAATGTAATCAGTAAAATAACTACTAAAATGATTGTAGTTAAAAACCTATTTGGCAGAAGTAAGAATCAAATGGTGAAATGCTTGAAAAACATGTACAGTGTCTCCACAGAATATGTTCCCCCAAAATGTCATATACACCTGTCATATAAACCTCTTATTTGTAGTTAAAGAAGTTGGGAAAACCTACTGAAAAATTAAGATATTTCTAAAATCACTTTATTTGGAGATATTGAAGCATTTAGGTTTAAATCTTTAACTGATCATCTACTGATTATTTTTCCTAGAATTTTATCATTTTGAGCTCATGTTTAATTTCACAAAATGAATTTGATTTTGACTTTTTCATCCACCATAGAAGTGTCAGCGTATATTCTAATAAATACTTTCAAATCACCAAAGAGACAAATTATTACCTTAAACCATATACTTAAATTTCCTTGGGGATGCATAGAGTTCAAACTCACCTTCAGGTGAGTTTTTTTGGTAGCCAAACCTATTTGTATTTAGAAAGTATATTTATAGGCATTCATATTCATACCAATTAAAGTGTTAGAAATTTAACATTTTGGTTACTTGAATCACTTACTTTTCTAATACTTTATAATGATGACATGTAGTGAGATAGAAATTATATGAAGATTTTAAATATAGATAGCAATTCATGTGGTCATTGATTGAGGCTTTAACAGTTTTTTTAAGGAAGTTGTCCTTCTTTTCTAAGAGTATAACAGTAGTCTTTTTAAGAAGACATAAACTAAATTTATTGTGATTTTTAATATTATTTATAGTGAAACGAGTCCTGCCCAAGTGCCAGAAAGGAAGATACAGATACTATTTTCTTTTTCTCTTATCCTTATTAATGGCTATGTAACTTTAGGCAAAAATTTTACTTTGGTCTTGATTTACCAAAGTAGTTTATTGTATTCAAGGGAGTACTAAAATGTAATATATATATGTAAATGATTTTGATAAAAAATAAAAAGCAACAACAAAGCAAATACATTTTAACTAGAGTATGTGTAAAAAATATCCTAATGAAGTAAAGTATAAACTGTGTCCCTTTGTGTACAGTGAAAACATTACAGAAATGAAAAGTTGTTATCCCCACTTCATTTGTACATTCCAGTCTATGAGGATCATATCCACAATTTTATATTATTAGATATGATTGTATATTGCAATTCTTGCAATTTTGAAGAGTCCTGTTACCAATGTAGTATCATCAGAAGATGAGCTTAGAATACATTAATTTTAGTAACAACTACCAGTTGTTAATCATGATAATGATGGCATTTCTGATCTAGTCTCTCTTTCTTTTGGTGTTTAATAAGACAAGAAAAAGGCTATAAGAGCTATAATTGGCCCTTCATTTTTCCTGAACGTCTCAAATAAATTGCCTTTAGGTCTAAGAAATTTAAAAATTCCCCAGGATTTGGAACTTGATAGTAACTCCCTAGAACCTTAAAACTATGTTGCTATATCTACAAAAGTTCTTTAAGTTTCAGAATATTATTACATAGCTATGAATATAAAAAGGGCTGGCTAGCATTTATCATAGGAATATATATATAGATAATATGTATAATAGTGTGTAAGTATATAATGTGTATATACATATATGCATAGTGATAAAACAAACACAACATAAAATTCACTGTTTTAACTATTTTTCAGTCAACAATTAGGTAGTACTAAGTACATTCACATTGTTGTACAGCCATCACCACTTTCGATCTCCAGAAATTTTTTATTTCCCCAAACTGAAACTCTATACTCACCAACCAGTGTGTTCCTATATTCTCCTTCCCTCAGCCCCTAGTAACCACCATTCTCTCTGTCTCCATGAGTGTGACCATTCTAGGTATTTTATACAAGTGGGACCATACAGCATTTGTCCTGTGGCTCTGGCTTATGTCTAATAGTTCAAGGCTCACTAATTTTTTAACTTCAGAATTTCATTTTATTTTAAGGCTAAGTATCATAATATTCCCTTGTACGCATATCACATTCTGCTTATCTATGATTGCACATGTGGATTGCTTCTGCCTTTGTCAGTGCTTCCTTATCTTAATACATATGGATTCTGCTTGCCTATCACAGCATCTAGCACATGGTAGGCCCTTATTGAATAAGTAAATTAGCAGTTTTGGCCCTAAGGTTTATTAGGTTTATAGAAAAATAGATGCCTTTAGTTAGGCATATTTATAACAAACACCCCCACCACTAGTTCAGCAGGCCGTGCTGCCGTGGGCCATTTCAAATCCTCTTGGCTCACTTCCGCTCCGGTCACTCTTGTCTGTGCCTTCTAGATCTGCACAGATTTAACCACATTCACCCAGATGCAAAATGACTGCAACTTATTTTCCAGGGCTATTCTGACACTGTAGTGCAAGACACCTGCAGGCACTGAATTCAACTTGTAACTGTGAAGGGGTTAATCATAATGACCATGGGCTTATTTTTGATCAATGGGTAATGCGGGCAGGTGAACAAATGTTTTGCTTTCTCATTTATTGAGTGGAAATATAGTAGCTTCTTATTGAGAGTTACTAAGACTCTTACTTTTTGGTAAATTGGGATGATTGCAGATAGGAAGTGAAACATTTTGTGTTGTGTTGTAGCATAACAAACATACTTGGAAAAATTACAGAAATCAGTGCTGCATTCAGGATTCAAAAGTTGAAAGAGAGGTGGCCCACGTCATATTTCTGTTCCGTTCACTTGCATTGTCCCTGAAAGAAGTAGAACAAACCTAAATGGATTATGGAGAATGACAGCAAGCTACTGTAAACTTAACCGTATGTTGGCCCCAATTATAGCTGTTACGAAAGATGTGGTATGTAGCCTACAACAAATCAACATAGTCTTTGACACTTGGCATATGGCTACTAATCTATCTTGCAAATCAGTTTCCTCTATTCCCATTAGTAAGGAGGATCAAAAGCTGTTTGCTTCACCCTGGGGCCAAATTGATACTTCTGCCATTTATCAAAATACAGTTGGCAGGGACCTTGATCATTTTGACCTTCCACAGAACATCACAATAATCTACTATACTCATGAGACTGTCCTAGTAGCTTTTGGTGAGTCGGAATTGGAAAGCATCAGAGGTAACCTAATAAGAAAAAATATTCTGTATAGAAAGCTAGATCACCCAGTTATGATAATTAGGTATGATTTTTACTTTCCACACTATAATAGTTGACAGTATTGCTAAACTTTCTCCTATGATACAATAAAAATTCCTGTTCCTGGCTTGGCGCCTGTGGCTCAACGGGCTAAGGCGCCATCCACGTACACCTGAGCTGGCGGGTTTGAATCCGGCCCGGGCCTGCCAATCAATAATGACGGCTGCAACCAAAAACTAGCTGGGTGTGTGGTGGGCTCCTGTAGTCCCAGCTACTTGGGAGGCGGAGGCAGGGGACTCGATTGAGCCCAGGAATTGGAGGTTACTGTGAGCTGTGATGCCACAGCACTCTATCCAGGGTGACAGCTTTGAGGCTCTGTCTCAAAAAAAAAAAAAAAAAAGAATTCCTGTTCCTCAGGTTCGCAGTGGAATTCTCCTGACTTCTTTTGAGTTTTTACTGGCAGCTATTTTTAAAGGCCTTAGGCTCTTCTAACAGTCTTTGGCTTGTAGTTACACCCTCCTCTTTTTCTTTCCAGCATCTTCCCATTACTCGGTTTTAATATGCCACTTTCATATTTTAGATATTTGATTATGGTAGCATACATTTTCCAGGTACTATAATCTGTATTAGTTATCTACTGTTGCATAACAAATTACCTTAAAATTTAGCAACTTATAACCAATAATACTTATTACCTCACAATTGCCTTGTGCCATAAATTTAAGGAAAAAACCTGGGTGTTTCTGACTCAGGTTCTGTCACCTGATTATGGTCAAGATATCAGCCAGGCCTGCAGGCATCTGAGGATTCGGTGCTGGAGGGTCTGCTGCCAAGGAAATCCTGAGTCACTCACATGGTTATTGGCAGGAGGACTCAGATCCTCTTCAAAATGTTGCTTGAGTACTCTCACTACATCACCTCTGGCTTCCTTTAGGGTGAGTGAACCAGGAGGGGGCCACATATCTTTCATGCCCTAGACTTACAAGTAACACATCTACATTTCTGCACTATTCTCATGGTGATACAGGTCATCTCTGTTCAGTGTCAGAGGGGAATTTAGAAAGACATGAATAACAGGAAGCAGGGACCCTTGTCATGTAGGCTGACTACCTACCAACCTCTTTCCATTCAATAGCATCATACATGGCACTTGAGAATACTGCCACATTTTATTTATTGTCTGCTACAATCTGCTCAGCCATACACACCATAATGGCCAGGAAGACAAGATGCTGTGAGATACATTTCTGATAGATAAAGTAGCTATGAGGAATCTCTGGCTATCCCTAATGGGAGAGTTGAAGCATAGACATTCTTTCTGCAACGGAGAATTAATCACCTCCAGAAACAAAACAAAACAACAACAACAACAACAAAACAATAAAATAATAAAAGTGTCACACATGATCCTGACATGCTTTTGGGTCCCAGTAGGTATTGTGTGTTGACTAATACCTGAAGTTTTTACTAGAGTTGTCTATATTGAGCTAGCTGTTGTGAAACTCACCAAATAAAATGGTTGGAAGAACACAACTAAAATTCAGGGTACATGGAAATGGAACATTTGGGATTAGGTCTAAACAGAGCCAGAAAATCAAGTAAATTACATAAACACTTTGCCTGAACTCCGAAGGCACTTATGTTACATGGTGTCCTCTGTCTCAACTTATGGCTCATAAAAAATTTCTTAGCACCATTTACAAAAGGAATACAGAAATTCGGGGTTGATATGGTTAGCATAACCTATAGATGCTACTTGTCACTGGATCGCTGCAACACAGTGACTTTATTTGTTGCGTCTCTAAGGATACTTTTTAGAAGGGGAATCTCCCCAGGGGACAGAGCTATGAGCTTGCATTTAGTTTTTCACTTTGTATCAAGGGATGAACAGCCTAAGATAGGGACACACACGGACTTCTAAGCAATGACAATTGTATTAGCTAGTGGATTAGTGGACATAGAAATCTAAAGAAAGTGCATATGGGTGCTGGATGAAAGTGGACCCAAAAGGTGTCTTTGCAGACTGAGCTAATGCTCATCAAAGAGTATCTCCATCAGAGGCAGAATTGACTATCTCATTAGGAAAGAAAATTTGAACCATGGATGTCAGCCAACCTCTCACTTCAGACTGGCCATTATATCAGGACTGGATGCTCTTTGTGGACACAACATGTTAAGGCTTCTTCTCACCAAGACTAATCAAGCTACTGCCACTGCTAAGCACCAAATTGAAACCAGCATCCAGGAACAGATTATACCATACACTTCGGCCATGAATGGGGTACAATTAATTTTATTATTATTTTTATCCAGAAACTATACTAGATATAGGTTTTCTGTCTATGACTGCAGTGTTTCCACCTGCACCACAATCTAGAGGACTTACAGAATGCCAAATCTCTTGGCTTTGGATTCTACCTATGTATAATAGTACTTCATTCTAAAGTGTCTATCTTGTAGTAAACAGAAGTGATAATCAGCAATGACAAAGGAAGCCGCTAGTCTTTCTGCATATCTCATTACTCTGAAGCAGCTTCCCTAATTAATAGTATGTATGGCCTATTAAAGGCTTTAGTTGGAAATAAAAAATGGCATGACTTGATAAATAAATTTCAGGATGAGCTGGGCAATAAACAAATAGGGCACTGTACTATAAGAGTTAAAATACTTGGGTCAAAATCACAGACTAAGTGGGAATGGCCCTCTCTCCATCATTGCCCGTGAAACACTTCAGGAATGTGTACTGTCCATTTGCACAATCTTAGATTTTGCTGAATTAGAGGATCTACTTCCAGAGGCAAATCTATACTTGCAGATATTGAGCTGGTCATCTTCTCTGCAATTCATTAGATTTAAATACAGAATAAGGGGATCTGAGTTGAGCAAGAGATAAAATATGGTCACGAACCTCCTCTGTGCAACTTGAAACAAGCTTGAGCAGTAAAGAGCAAGAATCAAAAAATGAAAGCTTAATTCTTCTAACCCATGCATTGACAGTTCTGAGATGCATTTGATATAGACTGCCAGGAAGTCCCACAAAGTCAGAACGAGGCACCTATATTTGTGGACAATTACATTACATATCCCTTCCTCTTAATCCCTCCTTCCACGTCTTACCCCAGTTGTGCCTTAGCCCTGTGCCAGGGATCACTTCTAAAATAAACTACTTGTCTCAAAATCGACTTGTGAGATAATCCAGCCCAAAAGCACACTTTTAAATTTGATTGGATATATGAAGGATTCACGTACTTTTTTTTTTTAATTGGTGGGAATCAATTAAAAGAAACCAGGTTACACTGATTGCATTTGTTAGGTAAAGTCTTTATAATTGTGTTTGCCCTAAAAAGGTGTGTCCCACACCCAGGCCCCACCCCCCTCCTTCCTTCCCTCTTTCTGCTCCTCCTTTCCTCCACCTCTCTCCCTCCTTCTCTCTTTCTCTGCTCTCCTCTTCCCCCAACTCCACTGTGTACTAGGTCATTAATTGTCCAAATCAAAATTAAGTACATTGGATTCTTGCTTCTCCATTCCTGTGATGTTTTACTAAGAATAATGTGTTTTACTTCCATCCAGGATAATACAAAGGATGTAAAGTTTCCATTTTTTTTAATGGCTGAATAGTATTCCACGGTATATGCATACCACAACTTGTTAATCCATTCCTGGGTTGTTGGGCATTTAGGCTGTTTCCACATTTTGGTAATTGTAAATTGAGCTGCAATAAATAGTCTAGTGCAATAGTCCTTATGATAAAGGATTTTTTTGACACAGAGATGGCTGGCGAAGGAGACCCGCAGGATGCTGCACACAGTATGGGCAACCACCTGCCGCTCCTGCCTGGTATCAAGTTCTTACACAGTTGATTTAGGATGGCACCTTTGTCACATTCTAAGTGGATTTGGATCGGATTGTAAAGTTTCTGTTCTACTCTGTTAGAGTGTTCATAATTCCTTATCATCAGAGAAATGCAAATCAGAACCAATCTGATAAATCATCTAACCCCAGTGAGAACAGCCCACATCACAAAGTCCCAAAGCTGCAGATGCTGGCACACTAAACATTTTTACACTCCTGGTGGGACTGCAAATTCATACGGTCTCTTTGTAAAGAAGTATGGAGAATCCTCAAAGATCACAAAGTACACCGTCCATCTGCTCCCATATATGTGAAAATATTCTGTACATTATACAAATAATAAATAAGATGTCTGAATAAAATAGTACATAGCATATATATTCTATGGGTGTCTCATTTAAGATGCCTCTTATTGCTCTGTTTTGAGGCATAGTAATAACTTTAAATCATAGCTATGTTTATTCTTGATAAAATCACCTATATACATATATGAAAAGAATGTTCATAGTTTGCCTTATAACATACTCAAAATAAATCTATTTTAATATAAATCTATACAGTATATTGAAACTTTTAATATACATGTACATAAATGTACATACATTTCATAAATCTTCATATACCTATGAATTTAAAAATGTATTTGAGCCTAAAAGCAATGAAAGAAACACATGTTAGTGAAAATTTCATAGATTGATAAATGTACATACATTTCATAAATCTTCATACATTTATGAGTTTAAAAATGTATTTGAGCCTAAAAGCAATGAAAGAAACACATGTTAGTAAAAGTCTACATAGTAAACACAGAAAATACAATAAACAAAAATAACTTAACTCACCAAAGAGAAAACATTTTTTGGCCAGGGCCAGGTTTGAACCCACCATCCCCGGCATATGGGGCTGGCGCCCTACTCCTTGAGCCATAGGCACCACCCGAGAAAATACATTTTTGATATTCCTACAAAGTGTTAGTATCTCAAATAAATATATTGATATAAAAATAAAAGTCCATGAGACTGATAAAAAAATATAGAAAATAATTGAATACATAATTCATAGAAGAGGAAATAATTATGTGAAAAATCATTTTTAATGAAGCCTCAAAACAACAATAGATTTGTATGTATTTTTCAAATTTACAAAGAAATTACAATAATAATCAATGCTAATCAGGGTATAGAGATGAGATATACATTTCCACATTCGTTTGAAAAAACAACTGGGCAATGTGTAATTAAAAATCCCTAAGATTGTCAAACCCTTTGACCCAATTTTTCTCTTTAACAAAGTCTAGCCTAAATAATCACTGATGTATGTGGATTTTAAAATATTGTCACATAAGAATGTGAATCTTTTTGTATAAGATAAAGGTATTATATAACTTCATCACAAGTATTTCCCATATAATATTGACACTTCGCATATGATTTAGGTAGTATGTTATGAGAGGATGGAAGTCCGTGTTGTGGTTTATGTGATATTATATTTACAAATGGAGAAACTGGGAGCCCAAAGAGATTAATTTTCTTAAGACTGTTAGACATCATAGGTCCTAAAAATAGATTGCTGGAGTTAGCAACCATAAACTACCTATCCTAGCCACTGATCCTCACTCATTTTTCCAACAGATTTAAAGAGCTTGTTCTAATTTTGAACATGTAATTTGAAATTCTTATATAATTTCTTATTAAAGTTTAATTACATATTGGAGATGAAAGCTCAGCTTGACTTCCACTGTTGTCTCTCTTTATCTACCAAACTGATTTGTCATTTGAGAATTACATTTTAAATTAAAAATTGAATTAAATTAAATTCTAACTCAAATCAAAGAAGTTATGAGGTCTCTTTTTGTTTTTCTTTAAAGAAAAATTTTAATCTATTTTAGGTCAATAGGTATTCCAAATTAATTTTGTATGTGTTCACAAATAAATAAAAAGGGTTATACCAGGCAAAGCACATATTTATACTTAAATCAATTAGTATAATTTTGAGTGGCTCTGTATGCTAGGATTTCAGTCACCAATCTATCACACAATCTCAACACAGACATTTAAGCCCCAACTTTGCTTCTATGCACAAAAATATCCTTTGAAATGAGTAAATGAATATAAAATAAACAAAAGGATGTTTCAATGCTTGAATAAAGAAAAGCATTTTATCAATTCTCCAGAAGCTTTGAGGTCTTTTTAAAGAACACAATATACAGAAGATTGAAGCTAAAGGGACTGTTTACTCAAAAATAATCAATGGATGGACCCTTGGAGAAAATAAGTACATGGGATTCCCTTAATAGGAGCCCAGATTTGGAGAAATAGCAGGCTGCACATATGAGGGGTGGGGTAGGACGTGCTCATAAATTGTTGGTAGGAGAGTAAACTGGTACATATTGTGGGCATTTTTTGCAATATTGCAATGTATCAAAATGTATCACTAAATTATCTGATCAATGTACAACAATAACTATTCATTAAAGCATTTTTAAAATACTGGAAACAATTATGGAAGACCTAAATGTCCACAGATAGAAGATCAATTAACCAAATCATGGTAAGTTTGTAGAACAAAGTACTACCCAGAGATGACATAGCTCTAAATGTGAGAAAATAAAGGCAAAAGAGATGAAGTAACTGTCTAGTAGGCTCAATCTTTGTATGTGTGTACGTATATCCATTCACAATTGTTATAGCATAGTGTGAAGTAAAAAATACCAGATTATAAAACAATCTATAGCACAATCCCAAATTTAAATATATTTTTTATTTCCTTGTATAATGATAGCAAAATATAAAGTCTAGTTATCTTTAATTTATTGAATTTATAAGACATTTTTCTTTCCTATTGTTTATCAGTAATTGTTAATTTTTTTCAGTGACTTGCTCGAACTAAAATAAATAGAAATCTTTTTTTACTTCTTTTAAAGGGGAATTGTATCACATGTACAGCATTCATGGGACAGAATTAAACATATTCAAGGGCATCCCAAAAGTGTTCATACAAGAGATGGAAGGATGAGAAATTGCAGCTAAATGTACCTTAATTTATAAAATATTCCTTACAAAATTTTACAAAGAGGTGGCCAACATGTAGAGAATATTTTTCAAACATTTTATTAATTTTTTTATGAATATTTTGTTTTTTGTTTTTTTTATAATTTTATTGAATCATAATTCTGTACATTGGTGCAATCATAGGGCATGATTCATATACATTCAGAAATGTTTTCATCGTACTTTTACAGATAGCCTTCATGGCATTTTCTTGATCACTATATAAAGACATTG
>CAUYON010159657.1:0-13633 GCA_963573935.1 Arctocebus calabarensis | reverse complement strand
CAGCAACCTCCAGCTCTTGGGCTTAAGCGATTCTCTTGCCTCAGCCTCCCTAGTAGCTGGGACTACAGGCGCCCGCCACAGCGCCCGGCTATTTTTTTGTTTTGCAGTTCGGCCGAGGCGGGGCTTGAACCCGCCACCTTCTGTATATGGGGCCGGCGCCCTACTCGCTGAGCCACAGGAGCCGCCGGCCCTGCTTTTCTTTGACGATTCTTTGGAGAGGAGGAACGCTCCGTGGTTGAGGTGAACTTAGCTCTTCGTGTCTCTTTGTCAGGGAAGAGGGGGCACAAAGGGGCTTGAACCCTGCGGCTCAGGGAAGAATAGAGGCCCCGGCCCGGCTTGAGAAGCCACAGAGCCCAGGCAGGCGGGAGGCCGCGGTAATAGCGTTTCTATTTCCTTCAAATTGTTGTGCGACCACAGCATTTACGCTAACGATTCCTCATTTTAAGTCTCCAGGAAAAGCATGGGAAATTTTACTGTCTAAAGTCGTAAATGAGGCCGGCTTTTCGGAGACTGCGGGGAGGGGGCTGGCCGGATGAGCAGGAAAGAAGCCGAGGGCGAGAGGCGCTGGGACAGCCTCAGTGACTGACACACTCCCCAGAGGGTTTTTTGCCTTTTCTCTCTCCAAATCTACCTGCCCACCGGCAAGTTTTGTATCTGTTGTGTTTTTAACGAAGAGGGGCAATACCTAGCTCCCAGGGGTTGAAATGTGGCGGAGATAATAGAATCACTTGGCCTGGAGTACAGGTGAGAGCTGAAGGTGAGCACCACAGCTCAGGGAGTCTCCAAGAAGACAGGATGGGTCAGGGCAGGGCAGCTCAAAGCAGGCTTCTCTCTCTGGCCGCATCGTGACCACCGGAGACTGGCTGGAAATGCAAATTCTCAAGTCCTACCCTTGACCTACTGGGTCAGAAGCCCCGGGCGTGGGGCTCAGCAACCAGTGTGAGCTTGAGAGGTGCCCCAGCCATCTCAAGCATGTCAGGGAAGAACAGGAATCTGGGAATGTGAGAATGTAAGGAAACCAACCTCCTCTTGGAGGCAAGTGGAACCACACCCAGTGTGTCAGCCTGGAGCCAGGCCTATTCCTAGACTGTCCAATTAGGCAAACCAATAAACCTTTTTGTTGAAGTCATTTTGGGTTTTTCTCTGTCCCTTGAAATTAAAAGAAATCTATCAGATGGAGATGGTTTAGCATCTGTAAGTCAGAGAAGCTGCAGACCTCCCCAGGGGCACATGTACAAAAATGAAACCACCGGAGTAGCCAGGGAGGTTACTCTTGGTTCTCCTGGAGGGAAACTGCCCCAACCCCGTGTCTCCCAGACACCCGACCCCCTGTTGCTCCAGGCCCACCTTGGCTTCGGAGAGAGCTACTCAAGCCCTGCAGCCCCTGCCCAGCACACCCACATCTCCCATCACACCACAGAGGAGCCCTAGCCTAGATGGGCTACACCATCTGGGAGCTGGTTAGAAATTCAGGTTTCCAGGTCCCAACCAAGACTTTCTGAATCAGAGTCTGCATTTTAATGGGATTGCCACGTGATTCATGTGTACATCAAAGTTCTGGAAACACAGTTTCAACCTAATTAATGAGCCAAATGATGGTAGATTAAATCTCAGCCATTTCAACAATCAAGTTAGATTTCTACTCATTCAATCTGATCTAAAACTATACCTGCAATGACTGAGATGATCAAATGACAGAGTCACCCTCTGACCATAATATAATGTATTAATGCATAATTAATATATGGATTACCCTTAGGAAGTATACAGATTTCTCTTTGAAGTACACCAGGCATCAGACAGTATTTTTTATGAATGTATGTTTACCAAATTGCATTAATATAATACTATTGAATATTAAGACATAATATGTGCCTTGAATACTATGTTAATCAGCAGCAGCAGCATGAACAAACTTGTTGAATAATGACTCAGCACTTAACTTCATACATTTCCGTTCTCTGAATGACCTGAATAGCTAATTGGACACTTGGTCAGCACCAAAGTGTCCAATTCTTTAGACTCTAAGACAGCTGAAAGGGCATCGGAAATCTCTAGCAGTTCATCTGCTACAGAAACAAAACTCTATCTTGCTTCCTGAATTTCAAAGTGATTTTTTTTCCTGGCCTTCCTCTGTGATAAAGAGCTACTCAGAAAGTCTTTGGGCGTTAGTTTCCATTTGTGGCCATTGGTCATGGGACAACCTTGGGGCAACAGGCACTTTAGAATGCTGTGGGTGTCACATTTTGATGGGATCAGCCATAGTAAAGGCTATGAAGGAATAAATAAAGACCACGAGGGTTTAAAAAAAAAAAGCTGAGTCTATTTAGATGCAGGCAAAGGAGCACGTGTCCTGCTCCTTTGGAAACAATGCATTGGTGTTAACACAACGTTTAAATTCTGCAGGGGCCCTGGTGGTTGTGCTAAGCAAGGATTGGCCACTAGTGCTGCAGACGGAGCAAAAAGAGCTCAGAGGTGTGTGCACAGTGGTTACAGCAGGCAGCAGGCCCTGTTTTTCATTGGTGTAAGAAATGTCTTCAGATTGGTCCAGAGATCTGGGATAAGTTCAAATGCATGGTCCTTTGTCAGCTGTAGCTAGAGGGAGCCAAGTGTGGTGGAACACGAGAGGCAGGGGTGAAATGTCTTAGCTGCAGCTGTAAGTGGAAATTTTCATACACAGCCCAAAGTCACTTAGTCAATGTGTACGGATCCTGGGAATTGATCACCTTGTCCTGATCTTTGCTGTCACGTCATCACACCAAAGTGGCTTTCGTGCTATGCTGATTGCCCCCACCCCCACCCCAAGCCCATTCTGTACCCCTTGCTCTGGTCGGTATCCCCACATAACGCCTGTCACTCCCTGTCACTCCGTGTCAGATTGTGCGACTATTACACATGGCCATCTCTGCTGCTGTCATAGTGAATGCCGCACAAGGAAGGGGCTTTGCTGGCTTCTGAGTTTTCTCACCTAGGATAGTGCCTGGCACACAGCGATGTTTGGGAAATGTTTCTGAGCAACAAGCAACACACCAAGTGCTGCACAAAACTTGGGTTTTGTTTTTTTTTAACAAAAACTTTGTATTATAAAACATAAGTCAAATGCTATAAATTTTAGCAAAAATTTAGTAAATGCCGTTTGTTATTATAGGAAAATGGGAATACTCGTATCCTGCTTTGGAAGGCAATTTATTAACATCTATAAAAATGTTTAAACCCTCCTCCACGAGGTCCAAGAGTTCTACGTCTTTGCCTCTACGTGGCCCTCATGCGCCAGAGCATGGATGTCCAAGGCAGCTTTGCTTGGGAAAAACTGAAAACAAATCGCAGGCTCCCTCTGCCGCCTGCTTCCTGTGGACCTCATCAGAGAACACAGCAGGCACTGAGTAAACGCAACCCTTATTAGCCACCGCAGGCCACCTGCCCCTCCTCTGCCCCGGCCAGGGTCCCGCCATCAGTGCGAGAGACAAGGCAGCTGAATCAGCCTCCGCAGTCTGGGTCCACAGACCTCGGCCACGAGAAAGGTATCTCTGAGTCAGCGCCTGGGAAGTGGGACCCCTGTGCCTTCACCCGGCTCCTCACCGCCCACATTGACACTGGGTAGTTTCAGCTTAGCCAGACTCAGGCATTTAGGGAGGCTTAGGGACCGAAGGACCCCAGTGACTTTGGCTTTGCTTCAGGCAGTGGAGAGGGAATCCAAGTTTCTCCCACAGGGATGGCCGCACCTTTGTGTAGGCAGCTGAGATCCCTCCGGGGCTGAGCCAAAAGAGACCATCAGCAGGCCGCATGCGCTGGACACGTAGGCTGTGGGGCCTCCCTGCTTGTCAGTCTCACAGTTCGGCCAGCCAACCCTGTAAAATAGGGGTACCAGGCCTCTCTGGGTCAGGCATCCCATTTCAACAAGAGCACAGTCCACACCAGCAGCTGCTTTTCAAATGTTGTGTACCTGGTAGCTATTTCAAATACACTAGTCTGAAGCCCTAAAGGGCATCTCCCAGCAGAGGCCGCCTCCCTTGGAAGCCTAAAGGCTCCAATGGAAAATCACCATACTTGTTCCGCCTCCCATTTGTAAAGAACGGGACAAGGTGCTAGGAGCTCGCTGAACGCCCACCCATCCAGGGGTGGCAAATGGGAGGTGTTTGTCCTGCCACAGTTTTCTACCCACGGGGTCAGAGAAGAGCAGGTCCCATGCACATCAGCTCCCAGGAACATACACAGAATGGGCCTGAGGCTGCATCCCTAGGTCACCCCAACTTTTAAAAATCAATTCCAGTGTTTACCCAGTCACCATCAGTTTAAGTTTGGTGCTGTCTCTCCCTCTTTCTCCCCCCCTCATCTGTAAGAGCACGGAGGTTTAACACCTCCTTATCAGGTGCTACCTCAGCTATCAGGAGACCTACTCTTTCCTGACTGGCATCTCAGATGGGTGGGGGGCAGTGGAGATTAGACTGGGGGCGGCCAGGGAGGACTCTTAATCTCTTTGGTTCCTTCATCCAGGGTTTGACTCTTCCACTGTGCACCTCCTGGTGTGTGAAAAGAGCCGAGGCCCAGGCCCAGGGACTCTTTCTGTTGGCCCGTCCCTCACACATCAGGCCAGGACAGGACAGTGACCTCAGCACATGTATCCAGCAGAGCAATAAGAACTCGCATCTCTCCCCTCCCTGAAGCTTCCCAGCATATGCAGACAAACATGTCCACCTTGGGGTTAGGGAGACCTCAGCCCCACCTGAATCCTGAAAATTGGTGAGGCAGAGGGGGAATAAAGAGTGGACCTGAAGACAGTGTTTCTGAGCCAATGAAAAAGACATATGGACATTCAGGTTTCAGCAGCACATGACAATGCTCAATCCCCTGACATTGTTAGTCCACCTAAAGTCAGCCAAAGGGACTTATAACCCTCTCTCCTCCCACCTGGCAAAGAGTGGAAAAATACCCAAAGCACCATTTGAGCTAAGCATTTCAACCCTGCAGCCACCTCTCCACACCATCCTACCAACAGACAGCAAAGAAGATGACAGAGTCTCGCCCAACTGGCCATGCAGTATGGTCAAAATGTCAAGCACCGATTCCCATGCACGTCCCTCATAATCACTAGAGTTTGGGGACTTCATCTGCCTCTAGAAGACCATGTCAGTAGGGTAAAATCATAGGCCCTTTGCTGAAATCGTTAAGTCTGAATTAGTGAGGGAGCCCAGGATTTTACCCTACTGACATGCTAAATATTTAACTTGCCACTGTTTCATAGACATACGCTGACAGAAGACACAAGACCCCTAGGTCAAAGATGCCGATTATTACTTACAGCAAAAATAGCAGAGAAGCATCTCATGTGTTGGGTTCCCCCAAACCCCAGTCCCCACAAGGTCATGCACTGAGGGCCAGATGTCATCTGTATGTGCAATGAGGCAGACTTTCAGACCCTAAGTTAGGAGACTCTGAACTTTTATGAGGTTTCCAGAGTATCTGGACATCTTCTGCTCCAGAGGGAAAGATTACTCTTTATCCTGGAGTGTAAGCAAATATTCCCAGAAGAGGAAGGAAGTTTTATCCCTCCCTGAGACATCTCTAAATTTCTCTTGTCAGATATACTGTTTCTGGCTTCCAATACAGATTTGCTATTCAAATGCATTATTTGCTCAGAAGGCCTAAACCAATCAGAAATACAAGAAATTTGTGGAGAATTATCACCCAACAATATAATCTTTTGTGAATTTTCTTTCAAACATGTGGACCATTTTTTATTTGGCATTCATCATCTTGTTGAATTCTAAGAGTATATTTTATATATATCTATATGTCATTATATAGATACTCCTTTATATCCTTTCTAAGTTATGTGTTGAAAATATAATACTATAAAAAGCCCTCCAATTCTGTGATTTTCCATGCTGTTTACTTAATGATGCATTTTAATGAGCATTTTAAATATTTTATAAAGTCCAGCCTATCAATTTTTAAAAATTTATACTTTGCTTTTTATATTCTATTTAAGAATTTCTTACATGATTTAGGTTATAAATATTTTCTCCAATGCATTCTTCTAGGAGTTTTATAATTTTCACTTTCACATTTAGGTTTATATCCTATTTCAAGTTATTATTGTATACAGTGTGATGTAACAGTTGATGCTTATTTTTTTCCATATACATAACCAATATGCTAGCACCAATTGTTGAAAATACTTTTTTCTCCTTGGTTTGTTTTGGAAACCCTGTTAAAAATTAATTAGGTATGGATGGATCTATTTCTGGATCTTTATTCCAGCACTATCCAATAGAAAGTTAATTCAAGTTATAAATTAAGCTATGATATAATTTAATATTTTTAGTAGCCACATTTTAAAAGGTAGATGGCTGTCAAACTGTTCAACCATGACTTCTTACCCACTGGTTCTGTTTTTGTAATGGATGGATCCAGGCTGGCCAACATGGCTGGTGGTCCACCATGAAATGTGTGTCA
This sequence comes from Arctocebus calabarensis, assembly GCA_963573935.1. NCBI lineage: Eukaryota > Metazoa > Chordata > Mammalia > Primates > Lorisidae > Arctocebus > Arctocebus calabarensis. The sequence goes on along the minus strand of CAUYON010159657.1, from coordinate 7,177 downwards.
AGTAAAATAAAACAGATTAAATTGATCTATAAGCTGGAGTCCTCGGCTGAAAGCAGAGCCCCCTGAGTTGTGACTGTCAATGTGGTGTTGCATAATCAGTGCTAAACATTTCCTCTTGCCCAACCTGTATAGAGCAAAGAGCGAGATTCTAGATCCTGAATCAATACAATGAGTCAAACGAAGTTTAACTCAAAGAGGCAAGACACTATTAAAGACTAGAATAAATCTCCAAATAAAGCTTAGTTAAAAATAGCATATAATATTCTATCCTCGGCTTTATCAAGTGAAATCTCTAAAAATAATCAGAAGAAACCTTGTGGTTAAAGAACAAAGACTTATGAGAGAAATTGAGAACAAAGGTTGTAAATAAGCATGCCTTTCTAATTGTTGATTAGTTAATAAAAAATAAACAACAGAGGAGGGAGGCAAGACAACCACCAGGGTCCCTGCAGAATTTAAACATTGTGTTAACACCAATGCATTGTTTCCATGGGCATGTGCTCCTTTGCCTGCATCTAAATAGACTCAGCTTTTTTTTTTTTTTTAACCCTAGTGGTCTTTATTTATTCCTTCATAGCCTTTACTATCCCTGATCCCATCAAAATGTGACACCCACAGTATTCTAAAGTGCCTGTTGCCCCAAGGTTGTCCCACGAACTGAAGCCAGCGTTTGGCAGAGGCTCCCATCCAGAGGGACAAATAATGGCCAGAAATAAACCAATAAAGCGGAAGACTGGGAGCTGAGCTGAGAAAGAGGATCGATAGGTTCACATCACCCCTGCTGCAACAAGCTGGGACTCCAAGGAAACAAATTTCAGGTACAAAACCCATCCCAAGGAGGACAAGAATCCTTCCCTTCCCCGCCCCGCCCCCCAGGAGAGCAACTTGAGGCAAGTAGAGAACAGAGGACCTTTTGTTTCACCAAAGGGGAGAGAAGGACTGAGGACCAGGACTCCCTTCACAGAGAGATACCAGTGCAAGCCCAGGCAGTCTCTTGCCCAGGCCAAAAGTTGATCTAATATTCTCCCCACCTTCCTGAACTCCCAATCCACCCCTCCCCACTCTCCTGGCGGTCTGGAAGACTAGCCCCTGCAAAATCCAAAGCATTTGGCAGAGTTTTGCTAGGATGGGGTACCTCATAAGGTATGGGACAGCCTTATATATGCTGAACCTATAACTTTAATAGAGGCAGGGAGTCACAAGGGGAGAGAGGCTTGCCCCATGTTGGAAAGAGTATAGCTCGAGTCCCCCACTACTGACCACCCAGGACTGTGGTCCACTAGGTCCCTGACTCAGCAGCCCACAGTGGATGCCTTGGCTCCCTGCTGGGCTCCTGTGACTGGCGGCTGTGACAGTGACTCCCACCTGGCTCCTGTGATCAGTAGCCCATGGCTGAGGACTCCTGCCTGACTCCTGTGTCCCATGTGGCCCATATTTGGCAACTCCCACCCAGCTTCTACAATCTGTGGCCAGCAACTCCTGCCCGGCTCCTGTGATCCAGGAGACCCACAGCCAGCGACTCTACCCTCTGGTTCCTGAGACCTGCCGTCCATGGCCAATGACTCCCACTCGGCCCCTGTGACCTGTGGCTGGGGGCCCGCAACTCCTGCCCACCTCCTGCAACTCCTAAGGCACCGAGGCCAGTGACGCCACCCTCTGGCTTCCTACCTGGCTACTGCTGCCCAAGGCTAGAGGTCAGCAACTCCGCCCTCTGGTTCCCAGCCCAGCTCCTATGACCCTTGTGGCCAATGGCAACACCCTCCAACTGCCCGCTGGCTCCTGCAACCTGCACACAGCATTACCCCATACCATGGCACCACCCCTTACAGTGGCAGCACAGCCCCTGACAGTGGGTGCAGCTCCATAGTCCCTCCCATTGGGGTCAAATTGAGCTGCCAGTGGAGCCCTGCTGCCTAGATGGTGAAGACATTTTGAACTCTCCCACCAGATTGGTGTTTGTGTCCATCAGGACAATTTGTTTGGAATTCTTGACCTGGGCCAATCACCCAGAGACCCACAAATGTTGTACCCTGATTGTGTTGTTGTGGAAGTGAGGGATTGTTCTCTTCCAGTTGTTGCCTGAGGGGGGGAAGGGTGTCTTATTTGCTTATATATCTCAACAATGGAGATTTCAACCCAAAGCCACTGATTCACTAGGATTGAACAGAGACTAGATGAATACAAGTCAGCGCCTTCTAGCCACACCACTAAGCAGGTACCTAGAATTTCAGAAAGTAGTTCTGAATGGAACCTTTGTAAAGCTCTAAGGGAAAAGCCGCAATCTCCAGTCCCAGTTCTTTGGTAAAGGGCTGGTTAATTACAACTCCAGGAGCCCTCAATTAAATTTCACCGTGCCAGCTTCTCTAGCCAAATGGTGAAAAATAATCATGGGGCAGAATCAGCAGAAAAACTCTGGTAACATGAATAATCAGAATAGATAAACTCCCCCAAGGAATGACAAAGGAGACACAACAGACGATCCCATTCATAAACAAATGGCTGAGATGTCAGAAATTGAATTCAGAATTTGGATTGCAAATAAGATTAACAGGCTTGGCACCTGTGACTCAATGGGCTGAGACGTCAGCCATGTATACCTGAGCTGGCAGGTTTGAATCCAGCCCAGACCCGCCAAACAACAATGACGGCTGCAACCAAAAAATAGCCAGGCATTGTGGCAGATGCCTATAGTCCCAGTTACTTGGGAGGCGGAGGCAGGAGACTCACGTGAGCCCAGAAATTGGAGGTTGCTGTGAGCTGTGATGCCACGGCACTCTATCCAGGGTGACAGCTTGAGGCTCTGTCTCAAAAAAAAAAAAAGCAAATAAGATTAACAGAATGGAGGTAAAGATGGAATTAGAAATTCAAGGAGCAATTCAAAAGTTGTCTCAAGAATTCAATGAATTCAAAGACAAAATCACCAAAGATTTTTGACACATTGAGGCAAGAACTTGCAACTGTCAAAGATCTGAGAAATGCAATAGAATCCCTCAGTAACAGAACAGAGCAGGCAGAAGAAAGGCTCTCTGACATTGAAGACAAAGCTTTTGAATGCTCCCAAATGCTCAAAGAGGAAGAGAAGTGGAGAGCAAAAATGGATCATTCCCTAAGAGAATTGTGGGATGACTCCAAAAGAGCAAATATTTGCCTCATAGGAATCCCTGAAGGAGAAGAAGATGGTCCAAAAGGCACAGATATTCTACTCCAAGAGATAATTGAGGAGAACTTCCCAAGCATGGCAAGAGATACTGAAATTCAGATAGCAGACAGTTTCAGAACCCCAGCATGACTCAACCCAAATAAAGCATCTTCTAGACACATTGTGATTAACTTCACCAAAGTTAATATGAAGGAGAAAATTCTTGCAAGCAGCCAGACATAAGAAAATCATAACCTACAAGGGGAAGAATATTAGAATGAATGCAGATCTTTCTGCTGAAACTTTTCAAGCCAGAAGAGAATGGTCATCAACCTTCAATCTCCTAAAACAAAACAACTTTCAGCCCAGGATCCTGTACCCAGCTAAATTGAGCTTCATTTATGACGGAGAAGTTAAATACTTTAATGACATACATACACTGAAGAAATTTGCCATAACCAAACAAGCTCTTCAGCATCGCCTCAGATTCATCCTACATATGACCAACATAATGCTCTACTACCAAAGTAAACTCACTCTGAAATTCTTGACCCAAACCCAATTTCCACAGTAGTGAAAAGATTCAAAATGTCCACTGAACTTTCAGAAAACTTGACACCCAAAATACCACCAGGCTTAACAATACTCTCAATTAATGTGAACAACTTAAACTGTCCTCTTAAGGTTGGCTGACTGGATACAAAAACTCAGGCCAGATATCTGCTATATACAAGAATCTCATCTTACTTCAAAGGATAAGTACAGCCTCAGGGTGTAGGGATGGGCATCAGTAATCCAGGCAAACAGAAATCAGAAAAAAGCAGGGTTGGCAATTTTATTTGTAGATACACTCAGCTTTAAACCAACAAAAGTAAGGAAAGACAAGGATGGTCACTTCATATTTGTTAATGGAAACACTCAACATGGTGAGATGTCAATTATTAGCATTTATGCACCCAACCAAAATGCTCCTCAATTTATAAGGGAGACCCTAACAGACATGAGGAAATTAATATCTTCCAGCACCATAATAGTTGGAGATTTTAACACCCCTTTGGCAGTGTTGGATAGATCCTCCAATAAGAAACTAAGCAAAGAAATTTTGGACTTAAACTTCACCATATAACAGTTGAATTTAATAGACATCTACAGAACATTTCATCCTAACAAAACTGAATACACATTCTTCTCATCAACCCATCCTCCAAAATTGATCACATCTTAGGTCACAAGTCTAACCTCAGCAAATTTAAAGGTATAGAAATTATTCCTTGTATTTTCTCGGACATCACACAATAAAAGTTGAACTCACCAATAACAGGTATCTGCATACTCATACAAAGACATGGAGACTAAATAACCTTGTGCTGAACGATATCTGGATAATAGATGAGATTAAGAAGGAAATTGCCAAATTTTTTCAACAAAACAATAATGAAGACACAAATTATCAAAACCTGTGGGATATTGCAAAGGCAGTCCTAAGAGGGAAATTTATAGCATTGCAAGCATTCAAGAGAATGGAAAGAGAAGAAGTCAATAACTTAATGGGACATCTTAAGCAACTGGAAAAGGAAGAACATTCCAATCCCAAACCCAGCAGAAGAAAAGAAATAACTAAAATTAGAGTAGAATTAAATGAAATCAAAAACAAAAGAATTATTCAAAAGATCAATGAATCAAAAAGTTGATTTTTTGAAAAATTCAACAAAATTGCCTAAAACTTTGGCCAATCTAATCAAAAATAGAAAATTTAAGTCCATAGTATCATCAATCAGAAATGACACAGGTGAAATAACAACAGACACCTCAGAAATTTAAAAAATCCTTAATGAATACTACAAAAAACTTTATTCTCAGAATTATGAAAATCTGAAAGAAATTGACCAATACTTGGAAGCATGCCAACTTTCTAGACTTAATTAGATAGAATTGGAAATGTTGAACAGACCTATATCAAGTGTTGAAGTAGAATCAACTATACAAAATCTCCCATAAAAGAAGAGTCCAGGACCAGATGGATTCACATCAGAATTCTACCAAACCTTTAAAGAGTAACTAGTATCTATATTACTTAACCTTTCCCAAAACATAGAAAAAGAAGGAATACTTCCCAACACATTCTGTGAAGCAAATATCACCCTGATCCCCAAACCAGGAAAAAACCCAACAAGAAAAGAAAACTATAGACCAATATCTTTAATGAACATAGATATAAAAATATTCAATAAGATCCTAGCAAACAGAATCTAGCAACACATCAAATGAATTATATACCATAACCAAGTGAGTTTTATCCCAGGGTCTCAAGTTTGCTTCAATATAGGTAAATCTATAAATATAATACATGACATAAATAAACTAGAAAACAAAGACCATATGATTCACTCAATTGATGAAGAAAAACCTTTTGACAATATCCAGCTTCCTTTCATGATCAGAATACTTAAGAAAATAGATATAGAAAGGACTTTTCTATAAAGGCCATCTACAGCAAACCCACAGCCAATATCATATTGAATGGAGAAAAATTGAAAACATTTCCACTCAGATGAGGAACCAGGAAAGGTTGCCCATTATCTCCACTGCTTTTTAACATTGTGATGGAAGTATTAGCCATCACAATCAGGCAAAATAAGGTGATCAAGGATATACAAATAGTGTCAGAGGAAATCAAACTTTCATTCTTTGCAGATGATATGATTTTATACCTGGAAAACCCCAAGGACTCAACCACAGAACTCTTAGAAGTGATCAAGAGTGAGTGAGTGATCATCTCAGGATACAAAATCAATACTCACAAATCAGTAGTTTTTATATATATCAATAATACTCGTGCCAGAAAAACAGTCAAGGACTCTATCCATTTACAGTTGTGCCAATGAAGATGAAATATTTGGGAATTTACCTAACAAAAGACAAGAAAGATCTCTACAAAGAGAATTATGGAACTCTGAAAAAACAAATAGCTGAAGATGTTAACAAATGTAAAAACATACCATGCTCATGGCTATGAAGAATCAACATTGTTAAAATGTCCATATTACCCAAAGCACAAATGTAATGCAATCCCTATCAAAGCACCACCATCATACTTTAAAGATCTGGAAAAAATAGTACTTCCTTTTACATGGAACCAGAAAAAACCTCAAATAGCCAAGACATTACTCAGAAATAAAAAATCAGGAGGAGTCACACTACCAGACTTCAAACTATACTATAAATCTATAGTGATCAAAACAGCATGGTATTGACATAGAAATAGAGAGGTAGATGTATGGGACAGAATTGAGAACCAAGAGATAAACCCAGATACTTATTGTCATTTGATTTTTGATAAGCCCATCAAAATATAAATTGGGGGAGAGATTCCCTATTTAACAAATGGTCCTGGGAGAATTGCCTGGTGACTTGTAGAAGACTAAAACTGGACCCCCACCTTTCACCATTAACAAAAATTGACTCTCACTGGATAAAAGATTTAAACTTAAGACATGAAACTATAAAGATTTTTGGAAAGAGTGCAGGAGAAACACTTGAAGAAATTGTCCTGGAAGAATACTTTATCAGAAAGACTCCCCAGGCAATTGAAGCAACACCAAAAATATATTGCTGGGATCTGATCAAACTAAAGAGCCTCTGCACAGCCAAGATACAGTAAGTAAAGCAAGCAGACAACCCTCAGAATGGGAGATATTTGCAGTTTATGCTTCTAATAAAGGTTTTATAATCAGAATTCACAGAGAAATCAAACTTATTAATAAGAAAAGAACAAGTAGACCCCTCGGCTTTCCCGTGCGGCGCCACCTCCCACTGCGCCTCCGCCTCCTCTTCTCCTTTGCCACCGGGTCCTCTTTCTCAGTGGTCATCCCGCATGCCGACTGGCTCCGTTATGGTGACCTGCAGCCCCAGCGTCGTGATTAGTGATGATGAACCAGGTTATGACCTCGATTTATTTTGCATACCTAATCATTATGCTGACGTTTTGGAAAAGGTGTTTATTCCTCATGGACTAATTATGGACAGGACTGAACGGCT